>JAJPUD010006595.1:106066-125855 GCA_023553655.1 Myrmecobius fasciatus | reverse complement strand
AAAAAAAACAATTCTTATAAAAAATTCTTGCTTCATTTCTTCAGGAATTCTATTTGGGCCCAAGCCCAAGCTGTGTTTTAATTTGAGGCTTTTCTCATAAATGCTCTGGAGTCATTCTCTTCATCCAAGTTTGTATACTGAATCTATCTGTTACTATAATAGTTTTGCTTTTTATGATGGGCTTATTTATTTTGCTTGCTTACTCTCCCAGACTAATTTATGACTACAGATTTTATTTTGGTGCAAAGCTTTGTGTCTGGACTAGTCCTGCTTCTATTCTCTTGTAGTATTGTGTGTTGTGTTGTTCCAGCATTGAAGAGACAGCTTGGGCTGGGGAACTAAGCTTTCAGAGCTCCCCAAATGGTGTGATCTAGGCAGTCTTATCTGCAGGTTCCTAACTTTGGATCAGAGTAACAGTAGATGCTGCTGGACTGCCTCTAACAATCAGTTGGAAAATTCTGTTGGTTCAGTGACAGCTCTAAATCCAAATTCACCGTATCTTCTTTTAGCGAAGGAGAATTAGATGAAAACTGTGGTTCATCCTAGTTGTGATATTCTGTTGTAAAGCTTCCTTTTACCTCTGACATTCTCTCTTCTGATGCACAAGTGGATGGAAAGCATTGAGTCTGGAGTCAGTCAGGGACACCCAAGTTCAAATTTGACCTCGGACAATAGCCATGTGACCCCAAACAAGTCAGTCTCTGCCAAAAATAATGATTAATAACAGCACCTCCTTCCCATGCAATGAGATAACACGTAGAGTACTTAATGTACTGTGTAAATGCTAGCCAAGGATGCCCCCAGCTCAGACATCCCAAATTTTAGCATTCTTCCTTGCAGACTCTACGTCTGGCCCTCTGTTGAATAGATGCCCCACTGCCTGGCATCAGAGCTCCAGATTTCCAACCAATTCAGTTCTGAGCAGGCCTTGTTGCTGGTCCTTCCCATATCACTCCCAACATCTCACTGTGTGTTGTAAAGCATGCTAGAGCAAGTGATCTTTAACAGACTCACCACTCCCGTGGAATCTTGGAATTGCCTTCAAATAATGCTGATTATGTCCCCATTCTCTCCTACCCATCCACTGAAACTCTCACACATGGCCTGCCACAAATTCACCACAAAGGGTCCACCCACAACGACTTGGGCTTTTGCGCCACATTTCTATCACATTTTCAAGTTTTTGTTTAAAATGTACCCATGATCCCATTTAAACCATTATTTGTTGTCTCAACAACCTTGTGAGATCAGTAGGTTGGTTGTTATTAGCCCATTGTATAGATAGGCAACTGAAGGGTCAGGAGGAGATAGGGACAGGCTCAAAGGGTATATTCCTTTTTATTTTTTATTTTATTAGGAATATAAACTCCCTCATTACATACCGTCCAAGGGTATACTCCCCATCTATAGAGGAGCCAAGCTCCAGACCAGCTCTCCTGTGATCTTTCTCACTACTCCAAGAAGTTTGTCTTTATTCTGTGAAGCAGAAGACTGAGACTTGGCTAAGTAGTAGCTATAGATTATAGTTGCTATTGCTATTATTTCATAGGACCTCACAAAGAATAATGAAGAGTCAGCTTTCTTCCAGATGTTAGGGCAGCATGTAGTAACTGTTTAAAAAATCGAGCATGGGGTGGGGAACACAGGGATTCAATGGGGCCGTTTCCCAGTTGGCAGACGTTACACCGGGGGGCTTTTGGCCTAGGTGAACACCCACCGTGACAGTGCCCTAGTGTTCCTGACCCAGAGCCTGGAATATACCAAAAGCCCTCGGGCTGCCCTCCGGAGGAGTGCAGTCACATTTATAGGTAAAGCTTACCTGAGTCTCCGGTGGTGGGGCTGGGTTCATTTGGGACTGAAGGGGCCCATTTTGAGAGA
Source organism: Myrmecobius fasciatus (assembly GCA_023553655.1). Classification (NCBI taxonomy): domain Eukaryota; kingdom Metazoa; phylum Chordata; class Mammalia; order Dasyuromorphia; family Myrmecobiidae; genus Myrmecobius; species Myrmecobius fasciatus. The sequence continues at coordinate 123,977 of JAJPUD010006595.1, read as the reverse complement.
AGCCCACCGAGGGGGCCAGGGCCATCGCTGTTGCCTCACTTCCTCATCTTCCCTGTAACTACAATTGGTCTACAGGTAGACACTTTCCTTCTCCTCCCTTAGCTTCCCCATAGGACACTGGGAAATACCTCACTAGCTTGTGACTCAGTCAATCTCCCTGGGCCTCAGTTTCCTCATCTGTCAACTAAAGGGTTTGGATCCATGGCCTCTGATTCCCTTCGGACTTGATTTCCAAAGTCCCTAGAAGGGCAAGAGACATTATTGCCATCCCTCCTACAACAGACCAACTCCTTGGAGAGGCCAGAAAACAATCATGATCCCAGCGTAATATAATAGAGCTGACTTGGGAACCAGGAAGACCTGGATGAACCTCTGACCCATCTGGCTGCGTGACTGCCCAAGTCACAGGGTCATTCACTGCTCTGGGAAGCTCTCCATTGCAGACCTGTGTGGGTAGAGTTCCCCACACACACAGCTGGGAAATCCCAGACCCAAATTCTCTATCCCCATATAAGGTTTACAAAGAGCTTTCATTTTAGATTTTTCTTCTCCCTGATCCTCACACTACCCAAGTGGGAGAAGCAGAGCAATGGGTTGTTATCCCATTTTACAGAAGAGGAAATTGAAGTGTGTGAAGTTGGGACTCATCCAGCTCTCCTGAAATCCAAGTCAGGGGCTTCTTGGCTCTTAGCTAGGTCTCCTCTCTTGTACCTTTTATGGAGAACTGGCAAGAGGTATTTGTTGTTGTTAGAGAGGAAAGGGACCCAGAGGACCCCAGAGATTCCCTTCCTTTGCACATCTTTTTCCATTTCTATGGTTTGAGGATAGGGATGAAATGGGTGAGGTTGAGCTGGGCTGAGATGTGAGCTGAGGCCTTGGGGTCTGTTTGGGGGAGAGGGACAGGAGAGATGAAGAAGGCAACCTTTGGAATTCTTCTTGAAGGGTCCCTCGTACCCTGCATGGAAGGCTTGCTGACGGAGGAACTCCTAAATGAAGTAAAGACGGGTAAGTGAAATGTTCTCCCACGCTTATTCTTTTTCCTCTCTCCTTTTCTCCTTTTTTTCTCCTGTCATTCTCATTTTCTCTCTGTCTCCTCTCTCATTCTTTCTCTTTTCCCCATCATTCTCTTCTCTTTCATTTTATTTCTGTACCTTTTATTCTCTTCTCTCATGATTTTTTATGATTATCTCTCTTTCTTCTCAGTCTTTTTCTTTGTCTTTTTCTCCTATCTCATTTTCTCTCTTCTTTTTTCTCTTCTTTTCCCTATCATTCTCTCTCCTATTTTTCTTTCATTCTCTCCTCCTCTCCTTTTTCATTTTCTTTATCTTATTCTCGTTCACCTCTCTCATTCTTCTCTTTTCTCTATCATCCTCTCTCTACCTCTCTTTCATTCTCTCCTCTCATTCTTTTCTTTCATTTTTTCTGTACCTTTTATTTTCTTTCTCTTCTCTCATTATTTCTCCTTTTTACAATTATTTCTCTTTCCTCTCAATCTTTGTCTCTTTTTCCTATCTTTCATTTTCTCTTTCTCTCCTCTCTCATTCTTTCTTTCTCCTACCTCTCTTTCATTCTCTCCTCTCATTCTTTTCTTTCATTTTTTTCTGTACCTTTTATTTTCTCTTTTCTCATTATTTCTCCTTTTTACAATTATTTCTCTTTCCTCTCAATCTTTTTCTCTTTTTTCCTATCTCTCTTTCATTTTCTCTTTCTCCTCTCTCATGCTTTCTCTTTTTTCTAACATTCTTTCTGCTACCTTTCTTTCATTCTCTCCTCTCATTCTCTTCCATTTTCTTTCTCAATCTCTCCTTCTCTCTTCTCCCCTGTCATCTGTCTCCTCTCATGCTCTCCTTCTCTCTATCTTCTCTTCTCCTGCTTTCTTTCTCCACAACTTCTGTTACCACCTCTTCTGGTTCAGTAGCATGGCCATCTGGTCTACCAGCTTCCTTGGTAAGGTGGAGGTGCTGTCACAAGATGAAAGCACCACCTTCAGAGACCTCCTCCTCCCGCCTCTCAATGACCATCACTTTTCTCCTGAGGTTTCCTCCATCTCCAGTTTCTCTCATCCTTATCCAAGGTTTCAGCTAGAGAAGAGAAGACTCATGTTTAATAAGATCTGTTTTCCAGACTTGGATGGCTCTCGTGTGGGAGAGCGCTTGGATTTGGTTAGTTTGGTGGAAGCGATGGGAAGATGTCCTGGAGAGGCCGGTGTAGGTTAGGTATTAGGAAAAAGCTTCCTGCCAAGGAAAACTGTCCAGGGGTGACATAAGGACCCTTCCAAGGTCCATGCTCTTTCTCCCTGAGTCTTCAAAAGAAGGCCGTGGTCACTTGTATGCCCCATGATGGGGATTTTTTTTCAAATTTGGGTTGGACTAGATGGCGTCTGAGGCCCTATGTGACTCAAAAACCCTGTAACGCCCCTGCAGACCTCAGAGCAGGCACACAGTGTACCCCCCTTTATAACGGGGAGATGTGACATGCATAAGTAAATATATGAGGATTTGAAACGACAGTACTGATGAGTGAAATTACAAATACGTTCAGGGAAGGAGTAGGAGACAAGAAGAGACCAACGGGTCAGGGGTCAGGGCTTTCAGTGCCAGGCCAGGGGGAGACCTTGAATTTAGTAGGGAGCCACTGCCGACTTAGGAGCCCGAAGATGTGGGAAGGCAGGGGAAGCTCCCTCCTCCGATAACCCCTCCCCTGCTTTGCTCCCTCTCCATTTCCCCCTTCCTTACAGCCCTGGAGGCCCTGAGGCACGACCCAGAAGCGTTAGTGTGCATCTTTGCCGCCCAAGCCCAGGATCACATTTTAGCCAGCTGTTGGCGAAACTCCTGGCCCCTTCCTCGAGGGGACTCTTGGGTCTGTGACCCGGCCTCCAACCACCGATGGAACTCCAGCAAAGAGAACCTCCCCGTTTCCCATCACCGCAGATCCTGGATCCTGGAGTCGCTGAGGGTCTGGAAGAAGACTTTAAAGTAGTAACCGGCAGCTGCCAGCCTGCCCACCGGCCTATAAATGCTAGATTGGTTACTTAGTGTCGGCGTGTTCTTGCCAAGTTTCTTGGGTCCCCGGAGCTTCCATTCTACTGGGGAAAGAAATATGTATTCATAAAAGGAAATTTTAAAACTACATGAAGTGAGCATAAAGTAATTTGGAGGAGGGGTCCCTAACAACTGGGGGGGGGGGCTGCATCAAGCAAGGCACGGTGCTTTGAAGTAAATTGGTGGCTTTGGGGAAAAGTGGGGACAATCTGGGAGCGCGTTGGTGGCGAGGCACACGTGGGAACGTATGTGTCCAAGGCAAACCCCACTCCGCACAGCCGTGCCTCAGTTTCCCCTTCTGTAAGATGAGAGACTGGGAGCAGCTGGCTTTGGAGGCTCTAAGAGTTCCAGTGCTGGAAGGAACCTTAGAAGCCATCTGGACCCCGTTCTTAATCTGTGGGTCGGGATCCCATACGGGGTCTCCTAACTGAAGGCGGGCCCCGAAATTAGGATCTTATCAGCGAATGCCTGATTTACCCATTTTATATACCTACGTAGCCAGGAGCAAGTAAAGCTTTCTCCGGCCAAAAGGGCTCGGGAGGGAAAAAGTTCGAGAAACCCTGAGCGAGACCAGGGGTCTCATTTTACAGAAGGGGAAACTGAGGCTCAGGCAAATGAGGGGCTTGCCTGGGGCCACAGGGGTGATAAGTGAAGGAGGCCGGATCTGACGCAGTCCGGATCAGGGCTCCCGCACTCTCCAGTCGCCCACTCTCCAATCCGGGCCTCAGTCCGGGCTCTGCTAGTGGGCCTGCCGTCGCCCGCCCTCCTCCCCTTTGCAACTCCGTCCCAAACTTACCTTTCGGTGGGCGGAACTCGAGGGCGGGGTCTACGGGTCCGCTCACCGCCGGAAGTGGCGGCGGAAGTCGAGACGGACCGGCAGAGTGAGGGCGGAAGTCGGGCAGGCCGGCGTGGGCCGCGGAGCGGGAACGCTGATGGAGGCGCAGCCACAGAGCCCGGCCCGGGGAGAGCCCGGGCCCGGAGATCAGGGGCAGGGACGGGGGCAGCAGGAGGAGGAAGACGCCATGGACGCCTTCCTGGACAAGTTCCGCAGCCAGCCGTACCGGGGCCGCCTGCACGAGGACACGTGGGAGCAGGTGCGGCCCCCCGGCCTCAGTTTACCCCTCTGACCTCCTCAGTGCGCACGTCCAGGCCTGTCTTCTCGCGCCCATTTGTCAGATAAGGAAGCCGAGGCAAGGGAAAGGAAGGGCATTCCCCAGTACAGGCACCGACCCCCTCATTGTTCGTGAAATGCTTTATGGGGGAGGAGGAGGGGCTGCTGGGTCCCCATTTGACAGAAGAGGAAACTGAGGCAGAGCAAGGTCACGTGACCAGGGTCACAAGGCCCCTGCACTATCCGAGACCCCCCAGAAAATAAATAGCAGGCCCATTGTCTCCTTGTCCACAAGAAGCAGTGCCTCCTACTGACCCTTCCGGGGTCAGGCTGACCCAGCCCAAGCCCCTCCCAGGTGGACTGAACTGCCTTGGAAATGGGGGCTTAGGGGACAAAGACCGGGCCCTCTCAGGGCACATTGGGGAGAGGATGGCCTCTGAGCACCCACCAGGCTCTCTCTAAAAGCTTCAGCCCTTGGAGCAGCAGGGGGGTAAATGTTTAACAATCTGCTTTCCCAAACCCCCCACATTTTAAAGTTTAATCTGCATTAAGATTTTCTCCATCCCTTTCTCAAGTTTAGACCGTCAGTGAAACAATAAACAAAGTCCTGATGTGTTGTGATTGCTGAATCACCAGGTATCAACATCCATGTGGAACATTTAACAATCAGCTCACTGATTGTTCTGAGCTGACTCCAGCAGACCCTGGGGGAAAGGCTGAGGCTTGGTTCTTGCTTTGGGGTCTGGATGGATGATTTGTAGATTTCTAATTTAATTCAGATTAGGTCAGAAGCTTTGATGATTGTCTTTGGCGCTGGCCAGACTCTTGCTGACACTTGTCACAGTATCCCAGAGGCAGCAGGGAGCCCCAAAACATCTGTCCCGTGAATACAAGTCTGACTGGAGCCTTTTTGGGTTCCCCTCATGAATGCTGCTCCCCCCAAAGGTCTTGGCCCTTCCGTGTGCGTCCAGCACTGGACTTAGCCCATGCTTATGGGCAGATTGGCCGTCCATATGGACAGCCTCTTTAAAACAGGGTTTTTCTCGGTTGGAACAAAGCTCTGAGATGAGGATTTTGCATTTTAAAACTGACTTCCCTTAATCGATTTCTTCCAGGAGTTGGATAAGATCCCGATGTTCATGAAAAAAGCCCCGTCTGAAATCAATCCCCAAGAGAACCCCGAGCTGGCTTGTCTGCAGTCCCTTATTTTTGATGACGAAAGACCTCCCGAAGGTGCAGGAAATGGGGCGGCTGGCAGGGGAGGGGGGCAGAGTGGGCCCTGGATGTTTCTGATCTGTTAAAAAGCGATAGGCTTGCTACCCCTTATGTCACCAGGCTGTTTGGGAAGCTCTCCACATGCTGTGGGGTGATGGATGGGGAAGTGGAGGACCCGGGTTCTGTCTCAACTCTACCCGATTCATCTCTCTGTGTCTCAGTTTCCTCAGCTGTCCAGTGAATGATTGGGGAAGGTACCTTCCAGCTCGAAATTAATTATTCTGGAGTCTAAGTAAAAGCACTTGGAGGAAAACAAGGAATTGTGGATATCACGTGTCCCTGTTATTAAAGTGTCGTCACTTTGCTTGATTTCAGGAAATTGTGGCTCCCCAGGAGCGGTCTCGGGCTTTGTAAACTTTTTCCACTTGTGATCTCGTTTAGCCCGAGAAGTTTTTACACAACCTACATAAATAGGAATATAAAACGGGTGTGCAAATCAAGCATTGACTGATAATGAATCACACACAAAAATTATTTTAAAAGAATCCTTTGCTATACATGTAATTTTATCATTTATTCACGCCAAAAGCAAATTTGCATCCTGAGGAGGTGGCTTGCTGTTTATTTTTTACATAAAGAAGTAAATCTTGGTGAAATATTTGGGACCTTTTACTGTTGCCAAATTTTTTGTGGCTCCCACATTCAGTTACCTGACCCCATGGGGGGGGGGGGTCACAGCCCAGAGTTTAAGAAGCTTTGGTCCTGTTGATATTAGGAACAGCAGTTATTGGCTGATGGATGGTATATTCTCATCTCCCCACCATGTCCCCATCCAGAATATCAGCTGTTCCCTAATTGGGATCATTTGTTTTGTATCCTCAGCCTAGCACCCTGCTGACATACAGTAAGAGCCTAATTAGTGTTTGTGGATTGGTTGAGGTATCTGGAATTGATTTTAAAACAGAGACCACTGTCTTTGTCTTTGGCGCACAGTAGGTGCTTCTGGTGAATGTGAGTGAGACCTGCCAGAGCTGGCACTAAGGCAGCTCAGCCTTCCAGGGCCCGCTCACTGCCAGGCCCCAGGGAGCCTTTGTGGGAGGGATGGCAGGACGGACCTTTGTGCTTCCCACAGAGCAAGCCAGGACCTACAAGGATGAGGGCAACGATTACTTCAAAGACAAAGACTACAAGAGGGCTGTGGCTTCCTACACAGAGGGGCTGAGGAAGAAGTGCTCCGAGCCCGGCCTCAATGCCGTGCTGCTCACCAACCGTGCGGCGGCCCACTTTCACCTGGGTAAGCTGCCTTCGGCTCCACGGGGTGGGCATGGAAGGGGTGTGAGATGCCTCAGAGCATCCACTCTGGGCCGGCCCGTGCCCCCAAGCCCCAGGGCCTCTCCATGCACCCTCTGCTTGTTCCCCAGGAGGCTGGGAGACCCGAAGGCTCCAGAGCCCCCTCTTATGACAGGCTCCTGCTGCCCAGGGCATGGCTTGTCCCAGGGGCCAGGGCTCGAGGCGGCCCTCCTCCTCCCAGGGATCTCTCACCAGGCCCTGGCTGTGACCATGAGCAGCTGCTCTGTCCATCCCCAGGGCCGGCTCTCTGCCTCATTTGGGACTGACGGGCCCCCTCCTCCTCCTCTTGTTTGTTAGGCAACCTGCGCTCCGCTCTGAATGACGTCACGGCCGCCCGCAAGCTCAAACCGGATCACCTCAAGGCCATCGTCAGAGGTGGGGCTCCCATTGTACAGCAGCACGCACATGCATGCACCGCACAGCGCACATGAACGCATGCAGACACGTGCACTGCACATGTGTGCACATACCACATATATGGGTGCATTGCACACATGCACTGCACACATGTGCACAGTGCAGTATCACACATGCAGATGCACTGTACTGCACAGTACACATGCATCTACCACACACATACACTATGTGTGCACTGCAAGTGCATGCATGCACTGCAATGTGTGTAAACCACATGTACAGATAACACATAACCATACATGCCCCACGCACCACACGTGTGCATACCACATATACATGCATGCACCACATGGCACACGCTTGCACACACCACATCCAGACACACATGCTCATGCATACACTGCACATGTGTACATGCACCACATAGTGCAAATGCATGCACACTATATATGCCATATACACCATACGTGTGCACACCATAAACACGCACATGTATATGCTGCACACATGCATGAACCACATGTTACACCGCATGCATTGCATTGTGCATGGATGCACACGTGCATGTATCGCACCTGCATGTGCACGCCCCACATGTCACATACATGCACATGTGTCCATGCACCACAATACACCACACACACACACACACACACACACACACACACACACACACACACACTCTGCATGGGTAGAAGGACAGGTAAGAGATCAGAAGGGACCTGGAGGCTGGTGATGGGAGGCTGGGCACGCCCGGGCCAGCTGCAAGGCCTCAGCTCCCTGGACAGAAGTCTCTGTCCCCACATCCTGGGCAGTGGCAGGCACATGGTCAGAAGGGCCAGCCTCCAGAGGCCACTTTAGAATAGCGCTTTCTCTGGCCTCTCAGCAGCCTTGAGTGGTTGCTGCCCTGTTTTATAGATGAGAAAGCTGAGGTCCTCAGGCTTAAGTTTATGAGTGTCAGGAGGATTTTAGCCTAGTTCTTCTGAGCCTGTCGCCATTTCTGTCCCTGATCTCATTCTGCTTTCAGCAAACACAGTTAAAGTCTATAAACATTTATTTAGCTCTGAGATGAATGAATGAATGAATGAGTGAGTGAATTCCTAGGAATATTAGGGAGGGGCCCCTGAGACATTGAAGTCCTCCTCATGCTTATCCCTCCCTGGTTTTGACCAGCACAATTAAATTTCACAAGCATTTCCTCTGTGCCTGGTTGTGTTGGAGATGCATGGAGGTCACATGCTAGCAGATGGTCTGTGACAAGTCGGTTCTGCTGAATGGGCGATGATAACTAATGTTTACCCAGAACTTTGTGGTTTGCAAAGCAAACATATGCCCCCACAGGCGCAATCTGTCACCTAGAACTGAAAAACTTCTCAGAGGCCATGAGCTGGTGTGACGAGGGCCTGAGGCTGGACCCCAAGGAGAAGAAGCTTCTGGACGCCAGAGCCAAGGCGGACAAGCTGAAGGTCAGTAGTCACACGGGTAGTGAGAGCCCGCCCCGACCTGAGACAAGGTAATCCTCATCGTAATAGGGCTGACCCCCAGAGTTGGGGGATCACACGGGCGACACCCCTAGAGTACTTTGCAGACCTGGACCACTTTGTCAGTACTCGCTGGTTCCCAATCGGGGAGTCCGAGAACTCTCTGACTGCAGGGAGGAAACGTGCTGCCCAAGGAGAAGCAAAACGCTTGTCCCCAGGCCCATGGAGGCCGCCCGGGAAGTGGGGGGCAAAACGGAGGCCGCCCGGGAAGTGGGGGGCAAAACGGAGGCCGCCCGGGAGCCACGTGACTGCTCTGGTGCAGCACGGACACAGTCTGGGGGATGAGGCGGGGTCGAAATAGGGGAGCGGGCGCGTAGATAGCGCCTGCTGGGTGCCAGGTGCTTTGGGCCGCTCCCTTGCTACAGACTGCCCGGCAGGTGGAGGATAGGGATGATGCCGCGGGGCTGGCGGCCCTCAGCCACGGGGATCTCGCTGGCCGCCCCCGTCCCTCAAGCGGAGCTTCTGGCAGCTGCTCTCCCCATTGGAGCCGCCGGTCCTTGTGACGCCCCAAAGCGGGCCGGGGCCTCCCGGGAGACCTGGGGGCGGGGACTGATGCGCCTGCCTTCACTTTCAGAGGGCTGAGCAGCGCGACCTCAGGAAGGCGAAGATGAGCCAGAGGAAGGCGGAAGCCCAGAAGGAGGCGCTGCTGCGCGCCGTCCAGGTGCGTGCCCCGCCCCCAACCCGCTCAGGGGGATGGGCTCCTGCAGGGCTGGGGGAGGGGGAGGGGGAGGGGCAGGAACGGGTTTGGGGAAGGGGCCCCTCCTCCAGGGCTGGCCAGGGGGGCGGGGCAGCAATGGTCCCAGCATCCCGGGCTGGGGGGCTGGGGGGAGGGGCCTGAGGCAGATTTGGGGAACAGCCGTCCCGGACGGCCCTCGGCACTGGCCTCCATGCCTCCTGGGGCTGCCCCGGCTGCCCAGAGCCCGAGCGAGCTGGTGCAGCCACAAGCCTGTGAGAAGTAAAGGGCAGACCGTGGGGCGGGGGCGGGGCAGCGGGCCTGGCGTCCCTGCCAGGGAGCTCCAAAGTTGTGCCCCCAAATCCCCTGCGGCTGCAGAGACAAGACTTAGGGGGTCGTTAGTGATTGCCCCGGAGAGCCCCTACTACGCGCTGGGCCCTGGGACACGGTCCCTGCCTCTGAGGTTCCCCTCTCTTGGGGGGGGGCGACTGTCGCTTGTGCCCTTCCTCAGTTGTCCCATCTGTACAATGGGGAGAGGACGCCCCCTCCCAGGGTCGCTGAGACTGAAGTGCTTTGCAGACCCGACTGTGATTGCCCTGCCCCCCAGGGGCCCCTTCTGCAGGAGCCCCCCGTGGGGGGGCGGGGAAGGAGGAATCGGGGTGCTTCGGGGAGAAGGGTCATTTGGGTCTGAAAGAAACCAGGGGTCCTAAGAGGTGGCGGGGGGGGGGGGGGGAGGGGGGCCCGGAGCTGCCTGCCGAGCTCTGTTTGGACACCAGGCGAGAAACATCCAGCTGGAGACCCCCGCCCCCAGAGAGGAGGAGGAGGAGGAGGAGGATGCGGCCCCCAAGGTGTCTCTGTGTGCCGAGGGCTGGCTCAGCTGGCCCACCGTGCTGCTGTACCCCGAGTACGGCCAGATGGACTTCATCTCCGCCTTCCAAGAGCACTCCCGGTAACTTCTGCTGCTCCCGAACCGGGAAGGGGGGAGGCTGGGAAAAGGGGGAGGGGGCAGCCTGGGCCTTCTCTGCCCTGGGAGGTTCTGGGAGTCCGGAGCCTTCCTCCACCTCCTGTAGAGCCCCCCCCCTCCCCTCCCCCATGACAGCCCCTTGCCCCTCCCCCTTGCCCCTCCCCCATGACAGCCCCCCCCCCCATGAGAGCTCTCTGGGCCTACAGGTTCATGGACCACTTCATGGTCATGTTTGAGGAGCCGCCTCCGTGGGACCTGGAGCGCAAGTACCGCCCATCGCACCTGGAGGTGAGAGCTTTGCTCTGACCTGGCCCGGGTCCTCCTGCCGGGGTGGAGGGGAAGGGGGGGCCCTGGGGCAAGGACGCCCCCCTCACCTCCCCCACCTTTGCCCAGATCTACTTTGAGGAGGAAGCACAGCAGGAGGTGCACCAGCTGGCCCCGGAGAGCACCTTGTTGGAGGCCTTGCAGCACCCCGGGTGAGCTGGAGCCCCCGGGGCAGGTGGGGGGAGGGTTTGGGGTCCTCCCAGAAAACCATTCCTTGGTCCAGATGCCAACGCCTCCCCCCACCCCCCGTGGCCTCAGCACGGGAGCCCCGAGAGTCTGCGTCTCTCAGCCACCCCGCCAGGTCAGGATTGCACCCCCCAGTGGGGGGGGGGGGGCACAGAAGCACTTATCAAGCACCTTCTGTGTGCCGGCCCGATGGAGCCCGATGCGCCGGGCCAGGCCGGTTTCATCCTTGGCCCCTCGTCTGGGTCCCGGCCTCGGGCCTAGCACTGTCCTGGGCACCATGAGGGGCTCTGGCCCCTGGGTCCCCAAACTGAAAGTGCAGCACCTCCTTCCACCCCCAGGGCCCAGCTGGCTGTGGGGGAAGGGGGAGCTGGTCCCCCTCGGGGAGCCCTTGGGGACATGATGGGGAGGCTGCTGTCATGGCCCCAGGGAGAGGGCATCCAAGGCTAGGGCTTGTCCCCGTCTCTTGGGGAGATGAATTCGTTCATTTACAAGCACTTAGGAAGCCCCCAACACAAAGGAGAGCCCCCCCTCTCAGACAGGAAGCGGCCCGGGGGACGCAGGGCGGCTCCAGAGCCAAGAGCTGCTCTGCAGGGGGCCCCAAAGGGACCAGACCTTCCCTCACCAGCTGGGTGACCCTGGGGAGGCCCCCAGCCTTGATGGGCCTCAGTATTCTCACTTGCAGAATGGGTACAGGATGCTCAGGACACCGGGGTTATTTGAGGAGAGCCTGGTACAAACCAGGAACCCCAGAGCCGAGGAGCTCCCTGTGTGGAGCCTCCCTCCATCACCCAAGGGGCCGGGGGCTGTCTTAGATGTGGGTTAAAGCCTTCCGGTATGAGCGGGCCGAGGTCATGGGGGCACAGGTCACAGGAGCATTGAGAACTGGGGGTGTTCCGGCCTCTGCAGAGTAGGGGACCATGGATGGGGGACCGCCTTCCTAGGAGGGTCCTGGGAAAGGAGGGAAGGTGAGAGCACGTCGGGACACTCAGGGGACGTAGAAATGACCCTGAGGAAAATCTGATTGTCTGAAATGGGGGGCACTGCCTACTGCAGGCCAGAGGGGGGACCCCCATCTCCAGGCAGGGCTGCTCCCTTCCAGAATCCGGGCCTCCAGGGCCTCCCCTGAAGCACCGCCAAAGGCCTTCCCATGATCCCGCTGCCATGGCCTCAGAGCTGGGGGAAGGAGCCTGGGCCCAGGGGGCTGCGAGCTAAGCCAGAGGCTTCCCCTTGTCACCCCCAGGTACGTGGTCAAAGCTTGGACTCCGGCCTTCCTGGTCTTGGTGAAAGAGTCTCCTTTCTCTAAGAGTTTCCTCCGGGACAAAAAGGTCCATCGGCTGAAGTGATGGGGGCCCCCAGGCCTTGCCCCCCCAGCATCGCCTGACACTGGCCTGGACCTGCTGAGAGCAGGAGGAAGATGGGGGGCACCTCCCTGCCCCCATGCTGAAGCAGGCGGGCAACAGTCAGGGAAGGGGGTGCGGCCCTGCTCTGGCCAGGCTCCCCTTGAAACCTCCGGGGCCCATCCCCCCACTGCCATCCAGATCCTTCTCCTTTTCTGAGCGCCACTCGCCGGGATAATTATTATTTTTTTAAATGATTTTATTACCAACAAACTGTCTCCATGAAAACAAAATAAAGCCCCTTGAAGCTGCAGACCCCCAACAACTTCAGCTTTCTAAAAGCAACAAGAACGCAGCGAAATCCCGATGATATTAGGCCCCGGGCGGCTGCTGCTGGGAGCAGGGGACGTCTGGTGGGCGCCCAAGAGCCCTGATGTTGGGAGACTTCTCCTTGGGACCCCCAGCTCTGCCTCGAGGGGGGCCATCCCGCCCCCACTGTGTTCAGACACTTGTCTCACAACCAGCCCAGGCTGTGGGCAAAAGTGGGGCTCCCTCTGGAAACGGGGTTTGGTAAATGCACGCCTGGGGATAGTGCAGGGCCTGTTACTCCCACTTTACAGGTGAGGAAACTGAGGCAGGCAGCAGTGAAGGGACTTGTCCAGGTCATACAGCTAGTACTTAAGTTCAGGTTTGAATTCAGTGGTTCTTGGCTACAGGTCTGCTGCCCTATCCACTGAGATACCTGCTGCCCAGGGAGTGTGAAAGGGATGGAAACCTGGGGCAGGGGACATCAGGGCTGGGGAGGCTTGAGAACAGGGCGTGTCGGGGGGGGGCCTGAGATGGGTGGGGATCTGGCCTCGGTCTTCCTGTGTCCAGCTACAGTGCAGTCAAGCCTGCCAGGCTGTCCTGTCTCAAAGCTCTGCGCAGGGCATGATCATTAGTGGGGAGTAATAGGAAGAAGACCTCCAGAGGCGTCATCCACAGGAAAAGCTTCCTGTGGTCCTCGTTCTGGTCATCCACCTTAAAGCACCCAATGTATGCAGCCATTCAGCCATCCGTCCACCCATCCATCACATGGATAGCCAGCAGATGGATATCTACTCATCCATCCTTTGACTAGCCACTCATCCATCTAGTCTTTATCTCTCCTCTAACTCATCCATCCATCCATTTACTCATCTGTCTATCCCCCACTCACCTCCCCATTCATCTGTCCATTTATACATCCATCTATCCATTGACCCACCTACACACCTATCAGTCCATTAGATGGATATTAACTCATCCATCCATCCATCCATCCATCTATCCACTTACTCATTTCTCCATCCATCCATCCATCCATTATCCATTTCATCCCCATCCTTCAACTATACACTCATTCATCTATCCATTAACTCATCCATCTATTCCAGTCCATTCACTCATCTATTCATCCATCTACTCACCTACCCATTCATCTGTCCATTTACTCATTCATCCACCCATCCGTTTGTCCATCCATCCATCCATCTGCCCATCCATCCTTTTATTCATCCATCCATTTGTCTGCCCATTTATTCATCCATCCATCCATTCATGTCTGCCTTTTTGTTCATCTACCTGTCCATCTGTCCATTTGTTTGTCCATCTGTTCATACATCCATCTGTTTATTCATCATCTCTCCATCCATCCCTCCATCCATCCGTTGCCCCAGGAACAGGGCTGTGTCTAAGAGAGGGAGGACTTGAATCCTTTGCTCTGTGTCCCCAGGCCCTTGCACTATCCCCTGTTCTCCCGACTTGTCCCCCCCCCCCCAGAAGGCCGCCCGGCCTTGTCCGAGGCTGGGCACGGCCAGGCCCCCCTGTCACAAGGTAGAGAGGTGAGTGGCCATGTGGTAGAGGCTGAAGCCATTACAGGCCAGGCAGCCCAGGTTGCAAAGGGAGGAGAGGAGGCGATAGCGGTTGAGCTGGCTGGACAGCTGCCGGTACTTGGGATTGGACTCCCGCAGCCGCGTGTAGGACTTGCGGGAGAAGAGGCCGATGTCCTGGCCCAGCCCGTAGCTCTGCTCCAGCAGGTGCATGTCAGCCATGATGTCCGAGGTCATCTGGCCGAACCACTGGGCATTCAGCGCGGACACAATGACACACACGAAGAAAACGATGAGCTGTGGTGGAGGACGAACAAGTGTGGAGGCCCCCAGCGTGTAAGGCCCGGGCCCAAGCACGCCACCACTGCCCATTTCACAAAGGCGCACCCCTGGGGGGCTGGACCCTGCAGGCCTGCCCCTGACAGAATGGGCTGGGAGGGGAAGGGGACCGCTGCCCTTTCTGTGCCGAGACGCCACCTCAGGGCATCCAGATGTGATCATGGCCCACAGACTAGCCAGATAGTAGACCAACATTTATTAAGCGCCTACTGTGCACCAGGCTCCGTGCCAAGCACTGGGGATACAAAGAAAGGGAAGAGACTATTTGCTACGCAGCCATAGCAGGAGGCCGATGTTGGTCCTCACCCCTGCTCTCAGGTGACCCTGTGCCCAGTGCCCATTGGCCTTCATCCTCAGGTGCTGGACGTACCTGATCATCCCTGTGTTGTCTCCCCTTTAGAATGTAAGCTTCCTGAAGGCAGGGGACATTTTTGCCTTTTCTTTCTGATCTGGTATACAGTAAGCATTTAATAAATGCTTCTTGACTCACAGCCGCCTTGAAAGGGGCAATTGTTTACTCTGCCCATTTTGAAGATGGGATGAAGGAGGGGCTACAACGAGAAGAGCAATAATGGTGGAAGCCCAGGGCCGTGTATGAATTCCCATCTTGGCCGTTTGCTCGGTGTGCCACTTGGCGTGGGGGCCTGTCCCTCTACTTCTACAATTTCCAGGGTGCAGAACAGGCCGGGCACCTAGAATCAGCTCGGCCATCTAGTCCCGGCCGGTCTGGAGCGCCAGGCAATGGTGTGATTATTTGTCAGGGACTCACAGCTCGCTGGGGCTTTTCCAGACCCTTCTGGACCCCAGTGGGGGGGAGCAGGGAGCCCCGGGCAAGGAGGGGGGCAGCTCCGTACCTGGGTGGTCTCTTCCTCATTCAGCAGCTCCCTGGGGTGACACATGGCAAAGATGGTCAGGTTGAAGAAGGAGCAGGCGGAGCCGATGTGGAAATAATATGGGAAAAGCCTGCTCTGGATGAAGCCCAGCGTGTGGCGCGTGAGGTTCCCCCCCATCACGAAGCCTGCGAGACACGGCAGAGGAAGCCGGCCAATGGAGATCCGGCCAGGGCAAGGAAGGGGAGGGGGGTGCCATGGGATCCGGAGCTCCGAGGAAGGTTGCCCTTCCCCTAAAGCCCAAACTCAGCGGGTAAGTAAGTGGCCTGCGCCCCTGCGGCTCCCCCACGTCGAATGCACTTTTACAGATGCGCGTCTTCAAGGAACCGTGGTCGGCCCCCCCTCCCCTGGGAGCTAAAACAAGAAGAAAGCAAACCTTCCACCGGAGACCCCTAGACATGCAACGTGGGAACAATTCATGGGCAGTTTGGAGGCTGAGGGGGCTCCAGGCTCCCAAATGAAAGGGAGGAAGGAGAGGAAAAGGGACCAGAAAATGGCAGAATGGGGCTGGGAGGGGAAAAGCTGGCCAAGAATGGTGGGCAGAGCTTGGGACCTGCCGCGTACACTTCCTGGCTGCGTGACCCTGCCTAAGTCACTTAACTGCGCCCAGCCTCCTGTCCTCATCTCTAAAATGGGTATATTCAAGAACCTACTTCCCAGGGTGGTCACGAGGGACAAAGTGGTAAGGGAGGTAAAGTCCTTGGCAAACCCTGAGGTCCCTAAGGGCTGAGCTAGGTCTCATTCATGTGAGTATGTGCAGGACGTATCTTCAGCAACAGATTGGAAGCTCCATGAGGACAGGGACTATGTTCTTTTTGTCCGCATCCTCTGTGCCCAGCTCAGTGCCTGGCACACAGCGGGCACCTAAAACATACCCGATGAATGGAATCTCTGCATCCCCCACTGAGTCCTTCAATGGATGAACGTCTACAATCATGACCAAATAAAAGCCCTCCCAAGACCCACCTGAAACGAAGGTCACCCAAATCTGCATCCCCCAGAAGGTCGAGAGGAAGACGAGGTGGAGGGTCTTGGCCAGAACCGAGGGCTCCACATCAGTGGGCATCATGGACCACAGGGGCCTGGGACTGGCGATCTGTTATGGAGGGGTAGGGACATTAACTGGGCTGTGCAGCACGGATCAGCAGGCAGCATGGTACCTGTGGTTTCCATTTGGAAACAGGAGGTCCTGGATTCAAATCCTGCCCCCTGGCACTGTCTTTATGACTTTTGGCAAGTCACTTCACAGGCCACGGTTCTTCCTCTTCAATAACAACAGTAATATACACCTTTAAGGCTGACAAAGTAGCCTTCATATGTGATCTAGCTGGATCCTCACTTAGCGCTCAATCAGGTGAAGCCATTTTTCAGTTGTGTCTACCTTTCTGTGACCCCATTTGGAGTTTTCCTGGCAGAAATACTGGGGTGTTGGCCGTTTCCTTCTTTATCTCATTTTACAGATGAGGAAACTTCCCAGAGTCACACAGCTAATGTCCCAGGCCTATTTGAACTCATGAGGATGAGTCTTCCTGACTCCACCCACTGTACCACTCAGCTTGCCCATACCCAGCAGGTAGGTCCTCCCTATGAATCTCCCCCTTTTGCAGAAAATAAAAGTCTAATTCCACTGCGCATCCCTAAAAACTCCTAACTTGCTCTACCCATCCCAGCGCACTCATCCTCTATCTCTTCTCCCTTTCATGGGTAGGTTCTTCGAGAAGGCCATCTACACTCAAGGCTTCCACTTCCCTTCCTCTCATTTTAACCCTCCTCAGCCTGGTTCATCGTGCAACCCAAACTAGCCTCTCCACACTGACCCGGATCATTTAAGGGCCTTTTCCCAACCCCATTCTTCCTGACCTCTCAGTCACCCTCTGGTTTCGGTACCTGTTGTGTGCTTCTCCTTCCTGGCAGACGACTTGGGTTTCTTTGCTGGATCTTAACCCAAGACCAGTCCACTAACCACTTTCACTGACTTTCCCAGGACTGTCCCAAGCCCTCTTTTGTTGTTCTTTCATACTATTTTCTTTAATATCCTCATAAATTCCTACAGATTCATTACCATCTTTATGCAAATCAGTCAATAAATTAAGCACCTACTATGTGCTAGGCTTGATGTCCTTGCCCTCAAGGATCTTACGATTTAATTGATTCTCTCTCTCTTTTTTTAATCAGACAACATCTCTTCTTGACCTCCACTTTTCCAGCTCCCACTCTACTGGATATCCTGACGTGGATGGCTAACAGACACCCACAACTGATCTCATTATCCTCCCCGCTCAAACCCTCCCCTCTTCTGAATTTCCATGTTACAGACAGGTCCAGCCCATCCTCTCCTTGCCCAAGGTTTGTGATTCTACCTTCATCCTGTCTCCTGACCCTGCCCCCCCTCCTAACTCCACCCCAAGCCCAGTGCAGACCCTCACCACCAGTACAGCTGTTGGGGTCCACCTGCCTCCAGTCTCTCTCCCCTGCAGCTTCCTCCACTCAAGTTCTTAAAGCATTTTACAAGGTAGACCCCAATCTGCTTAACCCTTCCTTGTCCCCACCCCAGCCTCCCTCCCTCCCCCTCTCTCTTCCTCCTCTCCCCTCTTTCCCTCCCTCCCAATCTCCCCTCCCTCCCCAGTACCAAGCACAGCATCTGGCACACAGTAGGTGCTTAATATGTGCTTTACAGAGAAGATATTGATCAAGTTTTGTTGATTGACATTAGGACAAAAAATGTCAGAGCTG
>JAJPUD010006595.1:91921-106056 GCA_023553655.1 Myrmecobius fasciatus | reverse complement strand
GAAGGGGAAAAGAGAAAGGGGAAGGGAGAAGGGAAGGAGGGAAAAAGAGAAAAGAGGAGGAGGGGGAGAGAAGGAAGGAGAGAAGGAAGGGGAAAAAGGGGAGGAAGGAAGGAGGGAGGGAGGGAAAAGAGGGGAAGGGGAAAAGAAGGAAGGAGGGGTGGAGGGGGAGGAGTGAAAGGGGGGGGCACCTAGGTAGTGCAGTGGATAGAGCCCCAGCCCTGAAGTCAGGAGGACCTGGTCTCAGACACTTAACACTCCCTGGCTGTGTGACCCTGGGCAAGTCACTTAACCCCAATTGCCTCAGCAAACAGAAAAAAAAGCGAGGGGGAAGGGTAAGCGAAGGAAGGAGGGGGAGGAGGGAAAAGAGGGAGAGGGGAAGAGAAGGAAGGAGGGGTTAAGGGGAGGAGAGAAAAACAGAGGGGGGAGGGTAAGAGAAGGAAAGAGGAGGAGGGAGGGGAGGAGGAGACTAACTTCTCCGACTTCCCAAGGGTGTCTCGTCCCTCCCCCCACCCCCGTCTGGGCCCGCCCACATTGGGGGTCCCCGCGGAGGGGGCTGCAGACCCCCATCTGCCCCCAGCTGCCCCGGGGGCCCGGGCGGGGTCTCCGAGGCCCCGCCCCCCCCCCCCCCCCCCCCGCACGCCACGCCACGCCAGCGACCCTGTGGCCTTTACCTGGGCTCTCTTTCCCTCGCTCGCGGCCGTGGAGCTGCCCGGGCACTGGGGGCCGCGCTGGGACTAGGCACGAGTGGGCATGGAGGCGGGGCGGGGCGGGTCCCTCGGCCGCGCGCTCTTCCTGGCCCCTCCCCCCGCCCTTGACCCAGGCCCCGGGACGTCCCAGCCCGGTTCAGCCCCTCCCCCACCCACGGCGGGCCTGAGGGACCCAGAGGGGCTGGAAGTCGAGTCCGACTGTCCTCTCGGGGCCTCCCGCGTCCGAGCGAGGACCCGGGGGTGGACACCTCTCGGTCCCGAGGACTCCGGAGCAAATCCCGGAACACACGCCGCCTGTCCGTGCGTGCGCACGTTGCGGGGTGCTCTCGCCCCTAAATCCAACGGGACTGCTGTCAAAAAAGCACTTAATAGGCACCTGCTGTGTGCCGGGCCCTAGGCCATGCTGAGGAGTGCCGAGGGGGGCGCTTGGGAGCCCCTCAGCGGGGGGCAGGCACTGACCAGCACAAGGGGCCCAGGGAAGGCTGGGAGGGAGGCGCGACCATAGCGGAGAGACCCCTGCGCTTGGCTGCGGAAGATCCCGACCCACGGTGAGGACGGCCCCAGCGCCCACCCCAGCCTTTGCGAGCTTAGCAAGCGGGCCCCCCCCCCCCAGTGGGCACCTGGGCTGGCAGGAGTGACACGGGCTCAGGCCCTCCAGACTTCCAGGAGCGGCCCAGCCGAGGGTCCCCCACTCAGAGCGGGACGGTGAGCCTCCTTGCCCCTCCACAGGCCCCAGCGTTCTGGGAGGTCCCTGGGGGGGGGGGGGAATGGACAGAGACATCTGAAGGGTGGAGTGCGAGCGCCACCTTCCTAATTTATCAAAACCCAGCTTCCTTATCTGGAAAAGGGGGTGCACTGGGGGCTAACTGAACCCCCTTATATTTGCTGGACCTTTGGTTACTTCCGGTTACCCATCCGTTCTGAAGGAGTGATACGGGAGAGGAAATCCTAGCTGGTCCTTTGGGCCGATCCCATGGCTGCAGGAAGCTGGGGGGGGGGGAGCGTCCTTCGAAGAGCAGCCGTCAGGGTACCAAGAGGACAGCCTCCCTCTAAGTCTTTTTTCAAAGGAGAGACTCTGGCCTTTGGCTTTCTCTCCCCCCCTCTCTGATTCTCATTCTGTCTCATCTCCTGTGACTGGTAATGGAGGGGTCCCCGATTCAGCAGGAAATGGCTCCCCCGGACAGCCAGAGCCAGCATGGGGCTTCCTTCTCCCTTTGTGACAATAGGAGACTGAGCAGCAGTCCTGGGGGGATGGACGTCTCCAGCCTTGGAGGTAGCCTGCTCTGGGGTCCCCTGGCTGGCTCAGCTGCACTAGGGGAGCCCCCCTGACCACCCTGGCCAGCCTGACTAGGGCCAAGACCTTGAGGAGAAAGCTAAGTATCAGCCTCCAAGGAGGGAATCACAACCCTTGTGCTTTGGCAGGCTGCAGACAGAGACAGAGACAGAGGCAGAGAGAGACACAGAGACCAACAGACAGACAGAAAGACAGACACAGAAACAGAGAGAGAGAGAGTGTGTGTGTGTGTGTGTGTGTGTGTGTGGTATGTGTGAAATAGCCTCCTGTGACTAAGTGAATGAGTGATTTAAAATTTTATTAAACACTGACCATGTGCCAGACACTGTGCTAAGCACCAGGAATACAAAGAGCACCACAGGGCTGGTTTTTAGGTATCACACCTTTAATTAGAAAAAATACACACACACACACACACCATCTATAAGGCAATTTAGCTGCAGGGCCAATGGAGAAGCTCCCACTCCCAAGTCCTAAAGCTGTATCCGCAGGGTTCATGGCAGAGTCCAAGGCTCCACCTTGTTCTCCTGCCTCAAACAGGACCAAGGTCAGGGGAAAGGAAGAGGAGGAATAAGGGAATTGTGGATCTTTTCGACTTCTCTTGTTGGGAAAACCTTAGATATGAACCAGAAGGGATAGTTATTTCCCAAAGTTCTGCAGTGGGGGCTGGGGGTCTAAAGAACCACAGAGTGCGAACAAAAGGGCCTTCCCCTTCCTGGAGTCAGGCTAGAGCGGGACAAGTATGACTCTAGAGCCTTCATGGGAGAAGGGGATGTGCATCCAGCAGTGATTTAATTCAGTTGTCACAGGATGATAATGAACCAGAAACACAAAGATGCATGTTGGTAAATTTAGGCTGCATCCAAGGAAGAAGTGACAATGTGAAAGACAAAACTGGAAGGGACTAAGTTCCTTGAGAACAAAAGACTGCCTCGTGTCTTTGGAATCGCCTGGCCAGAGGCCCAAGAAACAAGAAATGTTTCTTGAATGAATGAATAATAGGCCCTTTATCAATGCTTGCTGATCAACTCCCATGGAAAATTATTCCCAAATAGAAGCATCCATGGCTTCCCTTCTCTGGAGATTTTTAGCAAAGAGTGAATGAATGCCCACTTGTGGGAAGACCAAGGTTCAAATCCTGGCTCTGTAACCCTGGGCAGATGAGGTGAATAATCCTCGCCCCTGACAACTCCTACCAAAGGTACAAAGTGTCTGGGCTAACATCGTCACCACAATACTAGTCTGCTCAGTGATACGAATGGCTGCATTTATATGGAACTGTTTACCCCCATGGTCTCATCTGTTCCCCACAATAAGCCCGTCGGGTGGAAATAATTATATATAATCTCCATTCTACATATAAAGACAATGAGGTTTAGAGAGTTAAGTGATTCATCGGAGGTCAGACAACTAATTTGTCCAGGAAGTGACCAAACTCTGCACATTTTGCCCCAGTTCTGAGACTCTACTCCAAGAAATCAAAGAAAGAGGAAAAGAATATGTCCAAAAATGTCTATGGCAGCTCGTTTTATGGCAGCCCCAGCAGGAAGGCTGCCAAACTGGCATATGGATGTAAGGGACGAAGTGGACAAGAGGAAGCTGGGAAGACCTTTGTGAACTAATGGGGAGAGAAGTGAACAATTTAGATAATGACAACCACATAACAGAGAAAAACAACCTGGAAGCCTTTGGAACACTTATCATTGCAATGTGCCATTTACCTCCTGACGGAGAGGAGAGAGACAGACATTTTCAGACATGACTAAGGGGAGACTATGCAGCAGTATATTGAGGTGGGAACAGATTAATCTTTACATGGCTCCTGCTGTGTACTAAGCACTTAACACTCACCTAATTTGATCCTCACAAGGGGAGGATCTTGCAAAGTAGGTGCTATTATCCCAATTTTACAGTTAAGGAAACTGAGGCACGCAGAGGTTTAAGTGAGATGCTATTAAAAAGGACTAAGATGGCTTGCCATCTTGGAAAGGGGAGAAGAGGAGGGAGAAAAATTTGGAACTCAAAATCTTGTAAAAATTGTTGAAAACTCTTTACATGTAACGAATAAAATGAGGCTGGATTTGAATTTAGGTTTCAGTGGCAAGAAAGGGAAGAAGGGATAGTGGGAGGAAGATTAATTTTTTAAAATGCTATTTTCACAAATCTGAAGCAGGATTTAGTCCCAGACTCACAGGAGTAACTGCCGCTCTCCAAGCTGTGTTAGGCTCAGACCAAGCGCTATCTGTGACGTCACTGGTGTGAGAATTCCCTAACAGCACCTGCTCTGCACCTGAAAGAGTTCCCTGGGCCCCAAAAAGGGAAGCAGCCATTGTAGCATTCACAGGGCCTGAACATCCTTGGAGTCTTCCCGATTCCAAGGCCAGCTCTCCATACATGGGCAACACAGTCTCATAAAGTAAGAATAATGAGAAGACGCATTTCTTTAGTACTTTCAGGTTTGTAAAATTCTTTTTTTTTTATAACTCCATAATTAGGAAATAAACCTAGAATTTCCCCTATTACAAATGGGGAAACCAAGGCTAAGGTGAAGTGGCTAGCTCATCGTCATACTGCAAGTGTGACCAAAGTATGACCAGCCACAGAAATGTTCCAGCCACATCCAGTGACTTAACTTCAGCATGCTGGAGTGAGCCAGCCTTGGCAAAGGCTGCCCTCAAGGTGGCTTTCACCTTGTAGATACACGAGCCTCAGTTCCCCTTAGTTAGGAATGTGCTATCCTACAAACCCTTTTGGCCTCGACACCATTTTAATTAGCTGAGCTCAATTAAGCTTTAACTGTGTGAGCTAATTAGCAGCCATGAACACTGCTGCTTGACAGAGATGTCCATTAATCCCTTAGATAGCAGTTCCTCTGATCACACTCCAAAGAACAGTTGAGTGTCCACAGGTAACCCTCCATTCATCAGGTCTGGGGCGAGATCTTTTCATCCAATCCCCTCATTTTATGGAGCAGGGAAATTGAGGGTCAGAGAGATTATGTGGGCTGTCCAGAGTTCCACAGGGAGTATGGAGCCGAGCCAAGATTTGAATGTAGGTCCTTGTATCCCAAACACAATACTTTCTCTCCACTGCAACTCTGAAAGAACTCTGATCAAAGAAATGATCAGCTAGATACCAGAGGGCTGGTGATAATGTGGACAATTTTTTTATTTGATTTTGCCTATTTGTTACAAAGGGAGTTGGTTTGTCCCCCCCCCCCCATTGTGGAGGGGGAAGAGAAAATAAATGGCTGTTAATTGGAAAAATAAGATGCATTTTTTAAAAAGATGGTTAAATGACTGGACCCAAAACATTGCTCTTAATGGTTTAATGTCCATTTAGCAGGAGGTCCCTAGTGGAGGGACATCTGTGTTTGGGATTTTGTGAATGTTTTTATCAGTGCCTTAGATAAACACATAGATAGCACATCTATCAAATTTACAGATAACTTTAAGCTGGGAGGGATAGCTAACACACCAAATGATAGAGACAAGACCCCAAATTTTGGTAGGAAAGAATATTGGGCTGAATTTGATAAAATGAAATATGGATAAATGTGAAGTCTTACACTTGGATTCAGAAAATCAGAATCTAAAACACAAGACAGAGAAGATGTATCTAGAAAATAGACCCTCCCCTCCCAAAAGAAACAAACCCAGAGGGTTTTCACTGAATGAAAGCAAAATATTAGTCAAGAGTGATATATGACAGTAAAAGTGAGGCCCTAAGATCTCCTACTTCTGATTGGTGATTCCTTTAGTTCCTTTTGCTACTTTTCCTTGTTGAATAAATTAAAAGGCAACAAACAGATCCCTTAATTCATCCCTGCATGAAATTAGAAGAACAAAAGATAGTCTGCCTCTCAGATCAGTGGAGAAGGAAGGAATTTGTGGCCAAAGAAGAACTGGAATACATTACTGAATACAAAATATATACTTTTTGATTATTTTAAGTTGAAAAGTTTTTGTACAAACAAAACCAATGCAGACACAATTAGAAGGGAAGCAATAAACTGGGGAAAAATTTTTACATTCAAGGGTTCTGATAAAGGTTTCATTTTTAAAACACAGAGAATTGATTCAAATTTATAAGAATTTAAGCCATTCTCCAACTGATAAATGGTCAAAGGATATGAACAGACAATTTTCAGATGAAATTGAAACCATTTCTAGTCATATGAAAAGGTGCTCCAAATCATTATTGATCAGAGAAATCCAAATTAAGACAACTCTGAGATACCACCACACACCTCTCAGATTGGCTAAGATGACAGGAAAAAATGATGACAAATGTCATGGGACACTAATTTTGTTGGATTGTTGGATCCTACCATTCTGGAAAGCAATTTGGAACTATGCCCAAAGAGGTCATAAAAAAGGAAAAAGGACCCACATGTGCAAAAACGTTTGTGGCAGCCCTTTTTGTCGTGGCAAGGAACTGGAAACTGAGTGGCTACCTATCAGCTGGGGAATTGCTAAATAAGTTATGATATATGAATGTTATGGAATGTTATTGTTCTATAAGAAATGATCAGCAAGATGACTTACATGAACAGATGCTGAATGAAGTGAGCAGAACCAGGGAATCATTATACATGGCAACAACAAAACTATATGATGATCAACTCTGATGGACCTGGTTCTTTTCAACAATGATATGATTCTGATCAGTTCCAATGGTCTTGTGATGGAGAAAGCCATCTGCACTCAGAGAAGACTGTGGAACTGAGTGTGAATCACAACATAGCATTTTCACTGTTTTTGTTGTTTGAATTTTGTTTTCTTTCTAATTTTTTCCCCTTTTGATCTAATTTTTCTTGTGCAGCATGGCAATTTCCAGAATTGCACATGTTTAACATATATTGGATTATTTACCATCTAGGGGAGGGGATAGGGGGAAGGGAGGAAAGAATTTGGAACAAAAGGTTTTGCAAGTGTGAATGTTGAAAATTATCCATGCAAATGTTTTGAAAACAAAAAGCTTTAATTAAAAAAAAAAAAGCAAAATTAAAAAACTATTAAAGTGAAAAAAAATACATCCCTACATCACAGGCATGACATTCCCATATTTATCATGTGAGAAATCTGCATCCCTCTCTGCAATTCCAATTCAACATTTCTGTGTCAGGAGGTGAAAGGCATGTTTCATCTTCATTCTTTTTGATGCCCAGTTCATCATGGCAGCAATCAGAGATATTGTCCTCAAAGCTGGTTTTCTCTGTGGTATCACTGATAAACTGCTCTCTCAGTTCCACCCTTGTTGCTCGGCTTCAGTTCATGGAGGTCTGTATCCTTCAGATTGCCTGGACCATTGTTTCAAGGGGTCCCAGCCATTCTCCACCTCCCTTGCAGGCCTTTGGATAAGCATGGAGTAGGAGCACCAGAAGGGACCACAGCAGCCTTTCCTGATTCTCCCAGTTAATGCTTCAAGGCCTCCCCATCTCCCATTCCCTGCCCCATTACTTTGTATATCTGGTATATTTACTTATTTATGAACATGTGGACCCTTGCAATAGAATGCAAATCCCTCAAGAGCAAGGAGTTAAATTTTTTTTTTCTTTTATATCTCCAACTTATTGCCTCGAATCTGACACACAGAAGGCACTTAATATATGCTAGATATATAAAGGAGTCAGGAAGAGTCGGGTTCAAATCTCACCTCTAACATTTATTAACTTTGTGATACTGGGGAAGGCACTGAACACTCTGGGGCCTGGTTTCTTCCTCTATCAATGGCTTCTAAAGGGCTGTTCTGGTTCTAGACACAGGATGCTGGCATTTGTGCTGAGAATAAGGGGATGCTACCCCTTTATTCTGCACCCAGGCCAGCCCACATGTAGAGTCCAGCATGTAATCTTGGGAAATATGGTCAAGGACACAATAAACTGCACCAAGAGAGTGACCAGGAAGAGGCTGGGATTCAAAATTACGTTCCACGAAACCGGAACATTTACCTAAAAAGAAGAAATGAGGGGGACAAGATAGTAGTCTTAAAATAGGTATTCATTCCTCATGATCTTTAAAAGGGAAAGTTAGAGGTGAAAGGTGATCATTAACAACATGGTGAAGCCAAAAGAACTCTATCTGCATTTGAAGTCAATCAACCCAAGCTGGAATCCCACCTTGGAAACTTAGTACCTGTGTGACCTCGGGTAAATTACTCACAAACTTGGTCTTCTGTTCCCTCAACCATAAAATGAAGGGGTTGGACCAGATGGGTTCTGCCCTTCTAGGACACGTCCATCACCTCAAACCTCAATACTATACAACTCACCATGGACA
This sequence comes from Myrmecobius fasciatus, assembly GCA_023553655.1. NCBI lineage: Eukaryota > Metazoa > Chordata > Mammalia > Dasyuromorphia > Myrmecobiidae > Myrmecobius > Myrmecobius fasciatus. The sequence continues at coordinate 97,774 of JAJPUD010006595.1, read as the reverse complement.
CCCAACACCTTCCCCCCACTCTCAGCCTCTTTCCACCTGCAACTTAGCTTGGTTTGAACTCCATGGAAGAAGATGCTCCTCTCTCTAGCTTCCTTTGCAAGTTTCTTGAGAGCAGGAATTATCTTTTTCTCCTATTTGTATCTCCATTGCTTAGCACAGTGCCAGGCACAGAGAGGTGCTTAATGTTGATTGAATTGAATTGGTCCTTCCTAGTGCTGTGATCATAAATCATTTCTAAAGTCTAATACCAGTTGGCCCCATACAAGAAAGATCTCTCTAATATTACTTCACAATTTCCTATTCTTTGATGGTATCTTAGGATATCTTTTGCATTGAAATTATCACACATATTAATAAAACTATTAAGAGCACTTTTCCATGTTTTTCCTTAACCATGAAGTTGACTTCCACACATATTGTAGAAAAATAAAAGGAAACAGGAGAGAGGAAACAGGATTCTTTTTTATTGCCTCTTTCCTCTCAGTTAAGCTGTCTCAGGGCTGAACTTGGTCTGTCACATGGGATTGAATGAAGCTCTGGTTGCTCAGTGGTTAAACCTTAAAAATGGTGCCCTTCATCCAAGTGTCCTATAATGGTGTTTGAAGGACCTCCTCATTTGTAGCAATGCACCTTCGAGCATCTCTTAGTCATCAGTTTGTGCTGTAAACCATAAAGGTCAATGGCCCTTTATAAGAGAACAGGAAATTGCCTCATTTTCTTTCAAAAAACCTTTACCTTGCTCAGAGATAATAAAGCTTCAGGTGTCCTTCACCGCTCATTTCAAGTACCAAGAGGCAAATGAAGGACAGGAGAAGGGACTCCAAGGGGGGAGGAAAAGGGTCAGCCTTTAAATGGTCAAAAACACACAAAGTTTAAAGTAGTACTCCCAGGGTCAAGAGATTTAGATTCCAGGCCCAACTCTGACATAACTCATTAGGAGACTATCCTCTGTGGACCTCAGTTTCTTCATCTCTACATAAAAATGTGAATCTTTACCCAACCTTTATTTCCCAGGGTGGTTGTGAGTTCAGTGCTTTGTAAACCTGAAAGCATCATGGCAACACAAGCTTCATTCCCACTAAAACGTGAAATGAGTCCATCCTGAGTATTATAATGCCAGCCAATTTTTGTCCTTTTGTTAATTCTGCTAAATATTCACTCTGCCTCTCCTTTTAGAGGTCCTTAGGAACAAGCAAGGAATAATACAGCCTGTACTTGGTATTTTGCCAACATTACCATGCCATCCAGTGATGGCAAAAAACAGAGTCGGCAAGTCCAGGACAAAGACAGTTTGGGAACACGGTGTATGTGTTCCTTCTGACTCCTCCAAGGGAATGGAATCATTTTGTAGACAGCATCTCATTTGTGGTCACTGCACTCCCCTGAGGTAGGCAGCAAGTCACCATTACCAAGAGAACAAGATTTGAGGTTTCACAGTAGTAATAAGAGCCAACGGCAGAGGAACTGGGTAAGAAGTCAGAAGACTTTGGCTCTCTGATCCTGGCTCCCTATCTTTCCAAGCTGTTATTCAGACAGGCCTATTAACATGGCTAAACATTATGTAGGCTAAAAATGAACATTTTTATATTTAAGGTTCATAATCCGACAGCTTGGTCTCATGATTCAAGAGAAAATGAGCTCAGATTTTTCGTTCAGTCTAATTAGTGTTAAGGTCTCTAAGGGAAGTTTCTCATTTGGGCTCCCACCTTCCAGTTGGTTTGGGGTAAGAAGACTCGACCTTTAAGATTTAAGAACTGCCTGCCATGAGCATCCTCCTCACAACACAGAAGTTTCTGTGGATTTCAAGTCGAGCAGGTCAGTAGACAGTCAGTGGAAAAGAAATTAAATTTCTTACTTTTTATGTGACTGAGTGATGTTGAGTGAATGAATGATGAAATCTTCCTCTTTTAACTAACATCCACCTTCGATCAGTTGCACTGCTTCTAGCACTTAAGATCACTGTGAAAGAACAGACCATGGGACCTAAAAGGATCAGAGCCTGGGCATTTAGACAACCTGTACTTTATGCAGCAAATCGATCAGCCCTTGTTTAGGGAGGAACACCACCTCCTCGGTGTTCTGACACCAGACCTCAAAACGGCAGGGTTGCTCCAAGGCTCTCTTGCCCGCGATCACCACAAAGGGGTAGCCGAGTTTGTTGGCATCTTTCAATCTGTTTCCAATGGTTAAGTGTGTCCTGTCATCGAGCAAGACCTCCCCCTGCAGCTGGGGCAAGGCTTCGGTAATATCATCATAGAGAGTCTCCATCAGCTCTATTGCGATTTCTTCCTTGCTGCCCTTTTTTGGAGGAATAAGGCAAACTTGGTAAGGGGCAAGCAGCCTGGGCCAGCGGATACACTCATCTGTGGAGAGGACTTCAAGGGCCGCAGCTAGGATCCGGGTCACGCCTAACCCATAGCATCCCATTTCTACGAGCGAGGGCTTTCCCTGGGCATTGACAAACTTGGCGTTGAATACAGAAGAGTATTTAGTGCCCAGGTAAAAGGTGTGCCCCACTTCAACCCCTTTGGTCTCTGTCAATTTTCCCTGGCAGACAGGGCAGTTTGGCTGCTTGGGGTCCAGCATCTCAGCATTGGCCGTGAAGCTGCAATGTGAGCAGACTGCAAGCGTATCTTCCCCAACATTCAAGGGGAGGTGAAACTCGTGAGACATGGTCCCACCAATGCTCCCCACGGCTGCCTGCACCCTAACAAACTGAAGCCCGAGCCGGTCAAACAGCCGGCCGTAAGCGTCGCACACCAGGTCATAGGTCTGGTGAGCGGCCTCAGAAGAGCAGTCAAAGGTGTACATGTCCTTCATGTAAAACTCCCGGCCCCGCAGGAGGCCAAAGCGGGGCCGGGGCTCGTCTCGGAACTTGCGCGTGACCTGATAGAGGAGGTGGGGAAGCTGCCTGTAGGACAGGGTCTTCTGAGAGGCCATCAGGCTGGTGATGGCTTCCTCGTGCGTTGGTCCCAAGCAGTATTCTTTGTTATGCCGATCCTGCAGCTGAAAGAGCTCCTTGCCCATGAGGTGCCACCGGCCAGTGGCTCTCCAGAGCTCGGCTGAGCATAGGGTGGGTATGTCTAACTTCTGCCCGCCGATGGCCTGCATCTCCTGGTCTATCATCCGGATCAGCTTCTCCATGGCTCGAACGGTGTAGGGCAGGTAGTGGTAACAGCCAGGGCCGGCAGGGTGAATCAGCCCAGTCTGCAGCATCAGCCTGTGGCTCTTACAGGTCAGCTCGGCAGCCCTGCTCTCCAGTCCGACCATCTGATCTTCCCTGAGGTTCTGAGGCTGGAAAAAGCGGGAGAGAGCCAAGCGTTTCACTCTGCCTGGGGAATGATGGTAAGGCTTGCCAAGGGGAGGCCGGGACGGTGGGCAGCCGGCCAACAGTGGGCCAGAAAAGCTCCTCCATCTTCTCAGAAGCCTTTCCATACCACCCCAGGAAGGAACCACTCAGATCTGTAAGAAAATGAGTTATACACCATTAAGCACTCATACCGTAGGAAAGCCAGGCGGCACAGTGGATGGCACTAGGCCTGGAATTGGGACGATGAGTTCAAATCCGGCCTCAGGCATTTACCACTTGTGTGAGCCCTGCCAAGTCCACTTAACTCTGTTTGCCTCAGTTTCCTCATAAGTAAAACGCACTGGAGAAGGAAATGGCAAACTACTCCAGTATCCCTGCCAAGAAAACCCCAAATGGGGATACAAAGAATCGGACCCAACTGGACCACCACCACCATAGAATCAGATTAGCTGCCTCACAGGGCTGTACCCCTGGAAATGTGGGCTACTCTTAGCCCAACTAGAACATTTAACAAGCCTGATTTTCTTTCCTTCTAATTCTTTCTGACTCAAGCAGGACTCCCCTGTCTCATAGCTATAAGTAATCTCATTTACATTCCGTCATTCTAATTTTTTCCTTTTCTCTCATTTAAACTTAAAATTGTGTTCCCAATGAGAATGAGGCACCTAAGTAAGGACATCAGTATGGCAAATTAGATAGGAGGAGGGCCCTGCGGTCAGGGAACTTTGGTTTCCATACTGGCTTGATTACCAGACAGGTGATCTTGCACAGGTCACTTAAAATCTCCCGGCTTCAGGGAAGTAGAATAGTTCCTCATCTGGGGGTCCCTTCCCTTCACAGACAAAATCACACAAATGACCAAAACCTAGCCAGTGGGGGAGGTGAGGGTACAGACAGGTTAAGTCACCATAGACTTCCGGGCCGGAAGGATCCTTAAAGGTTCTCTACTGCATCCCTCTCTTCACTTGACATGCTCATCAGTAGTGAGGCACAGCCTAGAACCCAGGTCTCTGCTCTAGATCTTTCACTGCTCCCAGAAAAGAACAGTCCCAGCAGTCCACAACATGGTGGGAGGGTGTTCGTTTCACTCAGGTCAGTTTCCCCACGTGCAAGAGGGCACCACTTGGGGAAGCTGCCAGGCCTTGTCCCCATGATCTTGGTCACCCTTCTGGGGTCCCTTATTACATGGGAGGAGGGCAATTCCGAGAATCGCAGCCTTGGCTTCCCTTGGCAGACGTGCACTACTACGAGGGGGTGGGGGTCATCTCTAGAGGACTCGCTCCTCAGTCTCTCCATGGTGAAAATGGGGTGAGGGGAGCAGCCCTGAATGACTTCCCTCCCAGAAGCTCGGCCACAGATTCCAGAGACGAGCTCGTTTGGGCCTCAGCATCCACATCTATAAAACGGGAGCGGGCTCAAGGATCAAGGGCGCTTTACCACACGAGCCTGCAGTGTCTCTAGGAGAATCACTGGGGGAAAATGAGGCACGGAGGGGGGGTGCTCCCGCTAGTCTAACTCCAATCCTCATCCCTCATGCCCCCCCCTTCCGAAGTCAAAGTTGGGTCCCGCCACCAAGGTTGACCCCGAACGCTCCGCCCCACGCGCCCACACTCCCGGCGCTTCACCCACCTAATGCTGCAGACCGCCTTTCCAGCAGGAGGACGCATGCGAGGGACGTGGGAGGCGGGGCCGGCCAAAGCAGGAAAATTCTGCGCGCCCCGCCTCCCACGCAAGATCCACCAATCATAAGACAAACCCAGAGAGATGCCCCGCCCCTCAGGCGCTCGGAGGAAAAGACCGGGGAAAAAGAAGCGAAAACCGGCCCTTTCCGGAACCATAGAGGCGGCGGAGGGAGGGGTTGTACGATAAACTCCACCCCCAACTCCCCGGAAGTTTCTTCTAGGCAGCTGGAGGTCTTTATCTATGCTCCCAATCTCTAGGACAGTCCGGCTACCCCGCCCCTCTCCGGGCTATGAGTGGAGCGGAGGGCGAGTACCCAGACTATGGAGGGAGACCAGGAAAGCTACGGGTTCGAGCCTCGCCCCTGATGGAATTGATTTTTTTTTCTTTCTATTGTTAGAAAAACAAAACAAAATCTAGCTACAAATGGCTCGATTTATACAAAGCCAAAAATGGTCTTTAAAATGTGACACTAAACCCCAAAGAGATCAGGGCCTGACTTCTTCCCTTTGGGAGGATGACCATTTGAAAGGGGATGTCTTGTAGAGAGAAGACTTTGATACTCTCACAGGCCCGAGACTTCAAGCATGGGAGGATCCCCTCCTCCCGTGCAAATCTCAACCCTCCCCCGCTGCCCATCCTCTGGGACTCCCTGGCTCATTTTGGCGGAGTTTTGTTTGGTTTTTGTCTTGTCCCAGACCAGTTGTCTCCTGTATGTATTGTAGAGTGTTAGCAGCGATCGACCACTCCTGTCCTTTCCTCCTTTCCGAAGTTCAGCACCTGGCTCACCACCTTGTCCAGCACCTGGCTCACCACCTTGTCCAGCACCTGGCTCACCATCTTGTCCAGCACCTGGCTCACCA
>JAJPUD010006595.1:54729-91911 GCA_023553655.1 Myrmecobius fasciatus | reverse complement strand
CTTGTCCAGCACCTGGCTCACCATCTTGTCCAGCACCTGGCTCACCATCTTCTCCTAGTCCTTACCCTTCCATCAGAGGACCTCGATATCTCTGGCTGCTCCCTTCAACTCCTTTAAGCTCTCCTTCCTCAATCTCCCTCAGTCCCATGACCTTCCCTCCTCCTCAGCCACCTATCAGGAGGATCCCATCCTAAAGCTCCCCATGAGCCACAAAGACTTCACTTGCTGATTAGACACTGTGCCTTTCTCCCGTCTGACCCCAGCCTCCTGTCATTCCACTTCTTCCTAAGTTTCACTCCTTTCACACCTATTCATTGCCTTCCTCTTTACTCTCCACTTTTAAACCTCTTATTACATTCACTTTGATTCATTTTCAGAGTGGTTTGCCTGTTGTCTTTCCCATTAGAAAATGAAGTACTGGGACAGCTAGGGGGCGCAGGGGAGAGAGCACTGGCCCTGAAGTCAGGAGGACCTGAGTTCAAATCTGGTCTCAAACACTTAACACTAACCCAGCTGTGTGATCCTGGGCAAGTCACTTAACCCTATTTGCCTCAAGGGGAAAAAATGAAGTCCTCAAAGTCAGGGGCCATTTTCCCCCTTTCTTTGTAACCCCTTTGATAGCACAATATCTGGTGCATAAAAAGTAACACAGGCTTATGGATTGTTGTTGTTATTGTCATTTGTCCTATGTTCTTGAAGAGGACAATGACATTGGGGAGATGATGACATGACATGCAAGTGAACTGGATTTGAATGAGGCAGGGTTGCCCAAGATCATCTGTCTCACTTTCTCCTCATCATCTGGGTCTAGTGGCCAGAGAGAGGGAGAGCAGGATGGCTGGAGATAGCCCTGAATGCAGTGGGAAACCTTGGCCTTTTTAAGCTAAGGCCTTCATGACAGAGGCTAGGTAAGCAATGAGGCCAAAAAATGGCCTTTTTTACACAGTCAAAAAAAATGTAATTAATCTGGGAGGGAAAGATCCTCTGGCTTTCTGGTCAGAAGAGAATGAAGTGCTCCTTACAATCCCTCAGAGACAATCAGGACCAAAACAAAGATTACTGACTTATTAATGAAATGATAAATCCTACACAGGAGGTCCAACCTAGCAAAGCATTGAGAATCTTCTTCCATTTCCCTTATTATTGTACAAATACCAAAATAGCCTTGATTGTCCCAATCTCTTGATACTTGACCAGCCCAATTTTTTTTCTGGTCATATGTCATATCTCTTTGATGTTATTATCGTTATTCTTCTTTTTGTTTATGTATTAACAGCCAAATAAAACTCCTTCAGTGACTCTAGATTTTAATTCTTCAATAAATGCTTGTCAGCTTGACCTGACTTGAGTTACTGACAGAACCAGGACAAGAACCCAGACCTCATTACCCCTCACTCAAAGCCTATATTGCTAAATTGGAGGCTCTTTGGAGTTGGGACCGTGCCATTAATAATAATAATAATCTACCACAGTGAGGACAGAATGTCAGATCTGGGAGAGTCCTTAAAACAGGGAGGGACCTTAGAACAGAGAAACTCTAAAGATGGCACAGACCTTACAGTTACCCTAGATCAAAACCCCTTCATTTTGCAAATGAGGAAACTAGAGAACAGAAATTGCTTACCCAAGATCACACAACAGTGACCAAATTGGTATGGAGAGAATGACAAAACATACAAACCCGTAGAATGTAAAAGCTGGTAAAGATCTTAGAGATCATCAAACCCAAGGCTTTTATTTCATAGAGAGGCACTGTGAAGGTCAGGGGTTTGGCCAAGGTCACGCAACTGCTGAGGGATGGGAATGGGACCAGAGCCTGTGCTTCCTCCTATAACACGCTGTCTCCAAGGTAGGAAATTTGGCCTAAAACTGTCTCCAGAAATCACTGGGAAACTCAAAGAACCTTCCTGCAAACACCTAATAAAAGGCAGCATGTTATTCTCTGCTGCCTCCCAAGGGGGTCATGAGGATTAATTAGTTACCACGGCTAAAGTGCTTTAGAGATGTTAGGATGTATAAACACTCCTCATCCTTAGCTCTCTCCGTCCCTAAACAGTCCATAGGCTGTGGATCTGTTACCTGTGCTAAAACAAGCATCCTGGGGCACTTAGGGACCGCTGCCATGTGTTTCTGGGGATGGGAGGAAGGCATGCCATGTTGGGGAGAAGAAAGGCGAGGGATCATTGGCTAGTCCCATCCATGGGTCCCCTGAAGACAACATACTTCACCATTTATCATTTTGTTTCTAAGTCCTTCGTCCTGTCCTCCGATTCTAGTCTGTCTCCCCCACATTCGGGGCCACTGGCCTCCTGGCTGTTCCATGCCATCCCTTGGCTCTGGATATTTTCACTGATTACCCCCCATCCCCTGTTTCGATTAATGATCTCCCTAGCTTCCTTCAAGTCTTAGCTAAAGTTCCGCCATATACAAAAGGCTTTTCTTGGGCTCCCTTAATTAGAGTCGCTTCCTTCTGGGATCATGTCCAATTAGCCTTACCTATATATCTATATCTACATATATATTGTTTGTACCTGGTTGTTTTCAGGTTGCCTTCCCACATGAGATTATGAGTTTCTTGACAAGAGGGACTATCTTGTGCCTTTCGTGGTATCTCCAGCACTTAGCCCAGTGCCTGGTACACAGCAGGTACTTAATAAATGCTTGTTGACTTGATAAAGTGCTTTTTTCTTATGACAATTTTTTCGGAGGGAGGGCAAAGATGATTATTCTAATTTTACAGAGGAGAAAACTAAGGCTCAGAGAGAAAAAGAAATTCAGGTCAGGCCATCCAAAATCATCTTTCAATACTTCAATGGCTTTGTGATTGCTGCTCCCTCCAGGGCACAGAGGCAGTCCAGCACAGTCTCAGTTGGGTAATTCTTGCCAATGTTTTTCCATTAGTCCTCCACAAATCATCTACCCAAGGCATGAGAAGCCTTCTTCGGGGCCTTTTTGTATCTCATGCATGGAAGCCATTGCCACCCTTGGGCGGTCCATCTGTTATTTTCCATGCTCACTACAAGACTGGCCGGCTTCCGTTCTTAGCTGCCGATGCCTTCGGAGAGAAATCTTATGCTGCTTCTTGCATGTGAATCCTGGTAGGTAATAGGTCACAACTTCCTAATGCTTGCCGTGCATCTCTCCATTGGCCTGGGACTCGTCTGCCATGTTGAATCTTTTGAGTTTATAGGGCTTCCTGATGTGCGGCCAGGAGAATTTTAGATTGGATTGGAAAGCTAATGTTGTTGTTCAATCATATATGATTCTTTGTGACCCCATTTGGGGTTTTCTCAGCAAGGATAGTGGAATGGTTTGCCATTTCCTTCTCCAGTGCATTTAATACAGATGAGGAAACTGAGGCTAAGTGACTTGAGCAGGGCCACACAGTTAGGAAGTGCCTGGGGCCAGATTTGACTTCAGATCTTTCTGCCTCCAGGGCCAATGCTCTATCACTTAGCTGCTCAAAAGTACTATAACTTTCCCAAATATAATCCCATCCAACTCAACTTTTCCTCCCACTCAACTCTGGGCTCAGTTTACTGTCCATTTGTAGGATCTGAAAATGCAAGTACGGATGAACTAACACAGGGATTCTCTCCTGACTGTGTGCTTTATTCTGGACAACAGAGACTTCTCATCCACTTATGGGTATTATCAGGCCCATGTAGAAAGTGACTGTGTATCTCCCGGAGGATATGTTATATTACTCTAAGACTCAGTATCATCTCCATAGAGGAGCTTTTGGAAAGATTTACCATTGATGGGGAAATATCCCTTTTCAATTGGGATTCTGAATATTTCGTCAGGATCGAACAATAATGACTCTTTGTCAGCCACAAAGGAAGGGTGTTTTATCTGGGCCTTGAAACCCCGTGTTTCAGCCCTGTCATCCCCACTCTATGCCCTTATTCTTGGCAATCTGGCCCAAGTTTGTTAGAAACCATCCAAAGACAAGAGTATATTGGTTCTGAAAGTAAGGCTCCTGAGTAAGAGATCCTAAACTTTTTTTATGTCATGGACCACTATGGTGGCCTAGGGAATCCTTTCAAAACCATGTTTTGCAACTCTGAAGTAACAAAATACTATTGTTACCCAAATAAAAAAATTACAATTTTAAAAAAGAGACAGAAAGAAAAGAAGATGTTAAATGAAAAAAAAATCAAAACCATGTTTTGTAGCCTACATCCATAATGGAAGGAAATGGCAATTTTTAGTTAGAATTTAGTGCAAATAAAGATGTAATTTTTTAACTTCCATTGAAATCTCTCCATAGAATCTTGGGGTTTCATGAATGGAAGATAGGGATTCTGCCTGTGTCTCTTTTCCCAATATACCTGAAATGGATACTCATCCATTCACTCCTTCTTTCCCTAACTCTGATCTTCCCATATTGATTTCCTATTCATCTTTCAATTTTTTTTCTTCTCCATAAAGTTTTCTCTCATTTCCACATTTGGAGTGATCTCATAACACATTATACTTTCCTGACGTGTTTAGATTTTATTTTGTATTACCTATAGATCAGAGAATCCGATTTCAAGCTTAAGGATCATTGAATTCAATCCCTGTATTTTACAAATGAGTACATCAAGGTCCAGAAAAGTAATTTACTCAAAAGTCCCACAGCTAGTAAGTAGTAGAGTTGGAATATGAACCCAATTCCACTGACTCGAATGCCCTTTCCACTGCATCAAGATGGCTAAGGACCACTTGCATTGTATTAGAATGGGCTAGCTATCTAGCAAGGAGAGGCAAATTCAAAGGCCCCCAGAACCCTATCCTACCTGTTGGACACTTTTGAGGGGGCAGATCTCAGAGGAGGGAGGGATGTAAGAGAGAGATAAATTCAAAGTGTCATTAATCATCATTATACTAATTACTCTATTATTAGGGGTTTCATAAGGCAATTCCGAGGAGGCTTCTGGGTGCCTAACGAGGCATGACAGCGGGTTCCCTGGAGGTTTGGGTGGGTAGGGAAGCTGGGAAGTTTTCTCAGCCATAATGAAAGAATCCCCCATCCCACCTTACTCTGCTTACAACCCTCAGCCAGTTTCCTTTAATGATCCAAGGACCCAAAGCCTCTGAAATAGTAGGGGCAGCCAGATGCTCTCAGTCCAGCTCTGATCGTTTCTAAGATAACCAGAGGAAGAAATCATATCCCTATAAAATCACTGAGGTTTAACAAGGACTTTCCTGAAAATACTATATATGAGGGAGACCGATGTCCTATAAAGATAAAGGCAGCAGAATCACAGGCAGATTTACAAGGGACCCCAGGGATCACTCGGACCCGAACAAGAATCCCCACTACAACAAACCTAGCAACTGGACGTCCAGCCTCAGCCGAAGGCAGCCCACAACTTCCCACGGCAGCTCCGTCGCTTTGGGACAGCGGGCATTTTTAGGAAGTGTTTGCTGACATTAAGCCTGAATCTGTCTTACTGTAACAGCAACCCATCATTCTTTTTTTTTAAGCTGAGGCAATTGGGGTTAAGTGACTTGCCCAGGGTCACACAGCTAGGAATTCTTAAGTATCTGAGGCTAGATTTGAACTCAGGTCCTCCTGACTTCAGGGCTGGTGCTCTATCCACTACACCAACTACCCCTCACTCTTAATTTTGCCTTAGAGCATCAAGCAGAAAAAAAGCAATAATCCACCTTTTACCTGGTAACCCTCCAAATTTTAAAGATGGGAATCCAGTCCCCCCTAAGCTTTCTCTTGTTCCACCATCCTGGGCACACTGAAAATGTCCCTCTGACCACAGAGTCCCAGACACAGGCTGGGCAAGGTGCAGCCAGGGGGACTTTCTTTAGCCCACGCCTCCCTCAGACAGCCTGAGAATACAGTCCCTTGGTCCTAAATTGTCAGCTCGTCAGCCACCCAGTCCTAATTAAGAATTTACTTTGTGCAAGGCCCTGGGCCAAACACTGGGGATCAGAAGAACTAACCTGTAGAACCCACCTCCAAGCAGGCCGTGTTTCGGTACGTTCAGGAGATACACAGTGTACATGGGAGGTAATCCCAGAGGAGAAATGGGGGAGGGAGAGGAAGGGAAAATCACATGGAGGATCCTGGGGGACGGGACCTGACCTCTGGCAGTGGCTATTTCCTCATCTGAAAAAATGGAAATAATCCCACTAGCCCCAGTCCTGGTAAGGAAAGCAATTTGTGCATCGTGGAGCTGTATGTGAAGGGGAGAGATTAGTAGCAGCAGCCCCATGACCTTGGAGATGGGGGAAGCTGGGTGCAGATGCTGGCTTTGTCATCTCCTATTTGTATGTACTCTCTTCTAGGAGCCTCAGTTTCCTCATCTGTCAAAAGATAATGTGATACTCGCCCGGGTTCCTAAATGAGAAAAGGTGCCACATAAATGGGGCTAACACCGGGCTTGAGGTAGAATTCCAAGGGTATGGTGACTTCTGAGCCAGAAGGGTGCAAGTTCAAATCCCGCCTCCACTGTGCACTGGCAGGGTCCCCCCCAAACAAGTCATTCAACCCCTCACCGGCACCAGGTAACTTTCCATTAATGTTTCCTTGCTTGGAGTTCTCCCCCTTCCCCAGCATCATGCTTCAGGCTGATTTTCTAAACCTCGGCAAGATCTGAGGCTCCCGGCGTGTATAAAGTCAATTTAGCATACATTTATTCAGTGCCTACTGTGTACAAGACCCTAAGAATACACAGACAAAACCAAACTGCCCTCGGGGGGCTTACAGCCTGCAGACAGGGATAAGTGGATGAGACATAAACCAAGGAGTACAAGTGATTTCCCAAGGTTAAGTGCAGGAAGAGGAAGCCCCTCCGCCGTATCCTGGGACCCCCAGAACTTCAGAAGGCAGAAGGGATGAGGGAGGGCCTTCCCGACACGGGACGTGTGCTCAGCTGGGTGGAGAGTCAGAAATGCCTCCAGTTGTTTTGTTTGATCGGCCGCAGGACTGCGATGGATTGTGGGTCCTTCCAACGCTGATTACTGGGAAACCTTCAAGTTCTCTGCCCACCACTGGCTCTTTCCCCAGACGCCCATCTAGACGCATCCGTCTTGCCAACGGCCTCAAAAGTGGCCCCGAACCGGCCAGGGCGGTCTCGGTCCTAATGGCCGCAGCACGGGGGTCAGAAGGACAGGGAGCGCTCGCTCAACGGCGGCTTCCTCCACTGGTCACTCATGCTGTCAAAGAGCAGGCGGACCAGCTGCAGCCGGCCTTGCGCCACCAGGGCCTTGGCGAGGGCCACCACCTCCGCCGTGTGGCTGCGGTACACGCGCTGCAGCTCTCGTCGCACCCGCTCCGCCGGATACTTGCCCTCGGCCTTGCGCAGCCAGAGGTCCACCTCGAGGCCCAGCTCGCTGGCGCTCCGCCGCGCCTGGCCCAGCAGGGCCAGCAGGGTCTCCAGCAGGCAGCGGAAGCCCTCCGTGTGGCGCGACCCGCTCTCGTCCAGTTCGATGGCGCGCTTGAAGCACTCCACGGCGTTGGGCTCCTCGCCCTTAATCCGCAGGCACTTGCCTCGCAGCAGCTGGATCTCGGGCAGCGTCTCCCCCATGTCCAGCTCCATGGCCTTGGAGAAGAAGACCAGGGCCTGGTTCAGGGCGGACTCGTCCACGGCCAGCAGCTCCTGCACGGCGTCCACCCCCATGTAATAGTAGACCTGGGAGAAGGGAGCCAGAGGCAGGTCAGAGAGGGGAAGAGGAGAAAGAGAGCAGGATATAGCGGGAGGAGAGCCATCCGGCTGAGGTACTTCTCTGCTCCTCTAAAATGAGGGGGCTGGAATAAGGGACCCCAGTTGCATGAATGTTGCCCCCCACCCCCCATTAAACGGTGAGCTCTTTCAGGCCAGGGAGGAAATCAGTGCTTAGAGCAGTCAAGTCAAGGTGCCTACTGTGCGCCAGGGCTGTGCTAAGTGCTGGGACCCTCTGTGACTGGCTCAAGAAGGGGACCGTGGCTCTGGAGATTTTAGCCAGCCACAAGGATTTCATCAGTTCCAATGGAGGAATCAGTCATCTCTCTTGTTGTTTTGTGTGAAACCCCACAGAACATCAAGGGATTGTGGGTCCCTTATTAGGAGGAGCCCAGATCTCAACTTAATTTGAATAGAAACTGCTGAGTAAATGATCTCTGGCTGAGAGGGACCGGCTGTCTCAGGAAGTGGAATCATGGAATCTTAGATCTGGAGCTGGAAGGACGGCCAGAGGGATGGCCAAGAAGATCCAGTCCAGCCCCCATTCACAGACGGAGGTCTAGAGAGCTTAAGTCGCACATGAAGTAGTTTGCGGCACTGGGATTTGAATCCAGAGCTCTTTCCAATGCCCCATGTCGCCTCTCTAGTAGCTAATGAGTAGTGAGTTTCCCATCACTGGAGGCATCCAAGAAGAGCACTCACTGGGGCTGCTGAAGAGAGGATTCCTGTTCAGGTTTAGGTTTGGAGCAGGCGGCCTCTGAGGTCAATAATTGGTCACTGAGTATCACAGAACTTTATTGAACTATAAGTAAAGGTAAGCTATTTTGTTATTGTTTATTTTGGGGCAGTGTGGCTTACTGGATAGAGACATGGTCTCAGAAGACCTGGGTTCGAGGGGCTTCGACACCTTGCCTGTGTGAACCTCATTTGCAGAGAAGGGGAGGTGTGGGGAGACACCCTGATTATTGTCTCACCTGACCAATGTCCAGGTAGGTCTTTAGGCCTGGACACACCTTGACCACTTCCTCCAGGTCAGCCTTGGCCACAGTGAGGTGATTCCTGTCCGGCAGACCTCCCAGCCCAGCCTTGGCCCGCTCCAGGTCACGGAGATAAGCCTTGGTGTGGATCTGTGGGAAAACAGAATTAACTCAGAGGAATTCTGGGAGTGATTGCAGTTGCTCACCCGCTCTCCCTCTCCAGGTGACATTATTCTTTCCTCCTGGGACTCTCAACTCCACCAGAAAAACTTCCCAAATCAGTTTTCGGGGATCCTTTGGGATTTGGAGGAACAGAGGCTTCAGACAAAGGCAGAGAAGAATTTGGCAAGTGGCCGATATGACTGTCACACTGAAGAAGGTTTAGACTTGTCCTGTTTGACCCCAGAGAGCAGAACCAGGAGAAACCCGCAGAAAACCAACTAATGATCAGAGGTTGTGGCCTTCCTAATGCTCATCACCTCCTGCTTCAGGAGGTAGTGAGCTCCCTGTATGAAGAGAGGCTTAAGAAAGGCTGCCTGATTGAGGGAAGACTCATGCCCACCTCACCACCTCTGAGTGAGTGAGTCTCCAGCCCATAAAGGTCCCTTGATACTGGCCCTCCTCCATCTTGCCCACCCTGCTTAGAGCCAGGACTCCTGGGAAGATCTTGCTTTGTACCTTGGCCCTCGTGCAGTAAGCCTGCCAGTTGAGCTCAGGATCTGGCAGGATGTCCAGAGCCATGTTGCAGATGCCGATGGCCATGTCTTGCTTGCCCAGGAAATGGAAGATCTTAGCCAGTCGATTCAAGATGGGTGCATGGTCCTTGGCAATCTCTATGGCCTGGAGAGGACAGTGAGGGCAAACGGCCATTAATTGGGAAGGCGAGCAGATGAAGCCGCAGAAGGATGTAACATTCAAGAAAGGAAGCGGGGATTCATTTGTTCACTCTCTCATTCTTTCATTCAGCACAAAGTTTCAAAGTGAAGGTCCTGTGCTAGTTCCCATTAAGGATACAAGAGGAGACACAACTCCTGTCCTCACAGAGCTTATAATCTAATAAGGAGCAGCCTTGCAATTTAACTCAATTCAACAAGCATTCATTAAACGCTTACTGTTTGTAAGGCTCAGTGCTACCTATGAGAGACAAGATCAAATGGAACCTTTCTTCACAGAGCTTATGCCTTGTTTTCTGAGTGGGGTCAGGAGCCTAGAACTTCATCGTTCTAGGGGGAGAGGCTGCATCCCCCAGGCAGCAGAAAGCTGACGCAGAGCGTAGCCAGGTGAGCAAAGGTGCAATGTGAACAAAGGGATGCAATTTGAGGAGGGAGGGCACTTCAACAGCTGGGAAGGAAATCAGGGAGGCCTTTAAGGATCCTGAGAGGTGCAGATTAAGAGGGAGGAGCCATTAAGCTTGGAATGGCTCCTGCAAACACACCAAAGTTGAGTCAGGGAAGAACTCATGGTCCAGTTTGGCCGGAAGGGAGAGTATATGAAGGAACCTAGCGAAAAATCAGCCTGGAAAGGTAGGTGGGAGTCACACTTGGAGGGTCTGAGAGGCAGAGGGAGAAATCTGTATCAGCAGCAACTGAAAATCACTGAAGACTTTCAAGAAAGAAATGGCTTGGGAATTGGTGGGTTAGGAGTGTTATTTTGTGGTGACTCAATTGATCAATCAATCAATCAGCATTTATTAAGTGACATGCATATAGTGTTATAGATAAACATGAGTGATTTCTATATAGCCTTAAACAAATACTATATATATATTATATAAAAAGAATGATTTGATAGGTGATAGAATCTAGAAATTATAGAATTTCCACAAGGAAAGAAACTAACATTTGTGAAATACCCACTGTGTGCCAGGAATTATGATAAGCTCTTTCCAAATATTATCCTCCCACCAATCCTAGGCTGGTAGGTGCTGTTCTTATCCCTATTTTACATTTGGGGCAAATGAGGCAAACGAAAGCTAAGTGACATACAGAGTTAATCACTGAGAACTCTGATCTTCCTGACTTCAGATCCAGCATCCTATCTACTACACCACCTCTCTGGGTGAATTGGGAACAGTCACTCTTCCTTTCCAGCTCCCAGTCTCCTCATCCTAAAGAATGCTAAAGGTGAAGGATTCTGGGACTCTCAGACTTGAGGACGGAGAGCTCGCTCCCAGCCGGGGATATCAGGAGAGTGTTCAGGAGGAGCTCTCATTTCTATTTGGCTGGAAGGATGAGTAGTGTTTGACAGATCAAGGTGATATCCCCACTGAGAAAAAGGCTAACTTGGATGGGCCTGGTTTGTAGAATAGGGGGTCAAACTGAAGGGGGAGCAGGGGAGAAGGGTTGGGGGGCCACATGCTGACTTAGAAAACCACATGTGTTTATGTTGCTTTTTCCTCCAATAATTCAACATTCAAACCAAATAGATTGAAACTACATTTCAATCTGGTTTGGATTGCACTCGTGTGCTTCTGGGCTATGTGTTTGGCACAAATTGCACTTGAGGAAGAGGAGAGCAGGACCCATCTTAGGTCTGGGAGGAAGAGGAGAGCAGGACCCATCTTAGGACTGGGAGGGAAGAGTAGAGAAGGACCCATCTTAGGTCTGGGAGGGAGAGTAGAGAAGGACCCATCTTAGGTCTGGGAGGGAAGAACAGAGCAGGACCCATCTTAGAACTTGGAGGGACCAGTCCCTCCTTTTACAAATGAAGAAACTGAGACCTGTGGAATTCAAGGGATTTGTCCCTGGTCACACAGAGAGCCTCAGAGCCAAGGCCTCTGACTTTAAAGTCGGTGATTCCCCCTCCCCCCCCCACCACTGCCCCACAGAATGCTGCCCTGTAGAAGGCAGACAGGCTAAGGATTCTAGACTTCTTCCTGTTGGCCAAGGATGGTGAGCAAGGATGTGATGTCTGAGCCATCCTGGTCCTGGTCCTCCCTCCCTCCCTCGAGCCTTCCTCCAGGCTAGACCACGTACCTTGCCAAAACAGTCCAGGGGGTCGGTCCCTGAGTAGCCGTAGTCGTGCACGCCCATGGGGGTGGTCAAGAAGGTGTCTTTCCTTTCCAGAAGCATCCCAAGGTAGCACCAGGCCAGAGCTGAAAGGGGGAAAGGGACCTCAGGGACCTTCGAGCAAAGGAGACTCCAACGTAACCTTGACCTCTGCTCCAAGCTCCAGCAAAGGCCCATGTAAAGTGCAAGCAGCTGAGAGCTCAGTCCTTAAGAAATGTTCTCTGACACATAGTAAGTGCTTAATAAATGCTTTGATCCATCCACACTAATCAATCAAATACACATTTATTTGAATTGTGCCAGGGGCTGTCCTTGGTGCTGGAAAAAGCAAAGACACAAGCTATAATGGTCTCTGCTTCCTTGGAGCCCCTCAGACTCCTCTAGGACTGAGATGCCCGCTGCCTGGCTCTTCCATTCTCTGGGATAATGAAAGGGAGCCAAGGAAGCAAGGATCTGTGTTTCCGAGGCAGCATCCAGGGCCTTGACAGAATCACGGACTGGGACGTCCAACCCATACCTGCACAGCAAGCCCCTCTACGGCAGACCTTTCAGGGATGAGGAGCCCGCTGTCTCCAGAAGCCATCCATTCTGCTCTGGGACTGCTCCAGATATTGAGTTTCAATCGGACTTTTCTCCTGAGCAACATCTTCAGTTGCTTCAGCCAGTGGTCCTGAGTCACAGGCTTAGGACCCTTGCCCATCCTGGTCACTTTCCTCTGGACCCTCTCCAGCTGATCAGTGTATTTTCCTAAAGTTTGATTTTCCAAACGGAACAAATCATCCAGCTGTGGTCTGCCCAGAATGGCAGAGCAGGACGATCATTCTCCTAGTGCTGGACATCTGGAAAATTTGCTTTGGGAGCAAAACTGCATGGGGCTCCCAGAATTCTTGGATAAGATTGTGGATTACTGAGCCTTTGAAGGACATCCATTCTGGAGATTGCCCGCCGTACTTCTGGACCTTTGGGTTCTCAGCCTTGGCACCAGGCACTGGGCAAGGGCAGTAAGATAGCAGGGCAGGCCCCAGACTTCCTGCCTGTGGCCACTTTTGGAGAAGAGCCAGCTCACCTGCATCCTACCCCTGGCCTTGGTGCTGACTTGACGGGCTGCTGGATTCTCATAAACTCCGGCCATCGAACGGTCCCCAGGGCGACCCAGGCCACGGATGTGTCACATCTCACTTAGTTCTTGCTGGTGATGATGTACACCACACAGATAACTCTGCCACTAAACTACTCACCTTAGGCTGGCCCCAATCTTGGCGCTGCCTAATGAGCCTATTGGGAAGTCGGCCAAATGCTCAGAGATGGTTTACAGACTGACTTTTCTGTGTCCAGATCATTGCCAAGGGGCTGTAAGAACCGCTAGATCCCAGAGCTAGATGGGAAAAATCACCCCTTACTCACTGCATCCTTCAATGTCACTCAGTTTCTGCTTGGAGACCACCAAGGAGGGGGAGCTCACTACCTCTCCAGGCAGCCCAGCCTCTCTGAGACAGCTCTGGCCATGTGAGAAGTCTTTGCTGGGGATCCAGCCTCTTTGCAACTTCTACCCATCATCCCTGTTTCCATCCCTGGGGCCAAATGAAATAAGCCCAAATCCTGCTTCCATGCAACTGCTTTTACATTCCCTCCCTTCGGCTCTTTCCCCAAGTCTTCTCTTCTCAGAACTCAGCCCCTCCGATTCTTTTGTCTGATTCTCATCAGGGCCACACAGGAGGCTGATTACACTCCTTTGGATGTTCTCCAGTCTAACGCTACAGTGGATGAAGTACTAGATTTGGAGTCGGGAAGACCTGAGTTCAAATACTGCCTCAGACACTAGCCGTGTGACCCTGGGCAAGTCACTTCACCAGTTTGCCCCGTTTCCTCATCTGTAAACTGAGTTGGAGAAGAAAATGGCAAACAAGTTTTGGATCTTGGCTAAGGTGACCGCAAAAGGGATCATGAAGAGTTGGACACAACTGAAAATGATTGGACAACAACAAAATGTCTTGTTTGTGTGTAGATTACAAAGGGAGAATTTCAATATCTCAGTCCTGAGCCAGGGCTGGTAATCCCAGAGACACAGGTCCGAGGCAGAGATGGGGGAGAGGGCAGGGGCACAGACAGAACAAGGGCAGGGGCCACATGAGATTGAAGGAGCTGCCACAGAGGGAAGATGATGAGAGGAAGGGGCTCTGGGTCTGGTAAGGGTTGGAGGCTCTGGTTACCTCGATGGTGCGTACTGGAGGACTTGACCACTTCCCGGAGCAACTTGAGGGTGCGGTTAAAAGGGGATAGCCTCTTCTGCTCCTCAGCACCCTGGTTCATTAAGATGCTGTCCAGCCTGCAAAGGGTTCAGGATACCACAGATCAGTTCCTCTCTCCCTTGGAGCTGAGCAGGAAACATGTCTCCTTCCCTTGAACCTTCCAACTTTATTTCTGGGGAATTAGGGTCCAATTTCTAGGAGGAGAATGCAATGGTTCCATCTTCAAAATGGGGGTTTCCATTGGAGAGCCTTTATGGCAAGTGGTGTTACATCCATTTTACAGATGGGGAAACTGAAGTTCAGAAAGCTTAAAGTGCCTTACCAATAATGACCCACGGTGCCAAAGCAATTAAGACTCATGGGACCAGTAAGGGCCAAGGGCTCTTGGCTGGCTTACCATCAGTTATTCAGTTTAGTAACATTTACGGATTGCCTATTAGTTTCCAGGCCCTCAGCTAGATATTAGGGCCTCAAAGGTAAAAGTAAAGTAATCTTTCTTCCCAGGGCCCTCTACTCTCTCCCCCTCAAATTCAGATGAAAGGATGCTCTCACTGCAGGAGATTTCTGGAGGAGCACTCCTGAAAGTTTTGGGTCAGGTATCTCCCCTTCCTTCTTGGGCAGTCTAGAATGAATACGGAACCCTTCCATAGAATCAGGGTTTTTTGGGGGTTTTTTTGTTTTTTGTTTTTTTTTTAAATGAATGACATAAAATATACAGGATTGCAAAGGAAACCAATTATCAAGAAATACTGTTAGCCAAAGGATTTAAGACATTTCATAGACCCCAGGTTAAGAAATCTTGATCCGGTTCAACCTTTTCATATATTATAAGATATACTTAAGGCTAGAAAGAAATAGGGGAAGGGAAGAAGCATTTATCAAGTGCCCACTGGGTAATTAGGTGGCACAGTGGATAGAGCACTAGGCCTGGAGGCAGGTAGAGCCGAAGTCAAATCTGATCTCAGACACTTATCAGCTGTGTGACTCTGGACAAGTTGCTTCCCCCTCTTTGCCTCAGTTTCCCCATCTGTAAAATGAGCTGGGGAAAAAAATGGCCAACTACTCCAGGATCTTTGCCAAGAAAACCCCAAATGGGGTCATGAGGAATTAGACAGGACTGAAAAATGACTGAACAACACCAAAAAACACCCACTGTGTGCTAGGCCCTGTGCTTAGGGCTTTTTTACATATATTACTTTATCTGATAATAGTGGTAAAGCTGGAATGGAACACTGAAGGCTTCTAATCCAACCTTCACATTTTACGTATGAGGAAACTGAGGCTCATTAGAGAGGCAGGGTCTTGTCCAAGGCAAGTGACAGATTTCAAATGGATTCCAATTCCAATGGTCTGTCCTCTGTGCCTTATCCTTTATATATATATATATATATAATGTATTATACATATAATATATGTATAATATATACATATATGTTATATGTATATATATATAATATATATGTCTATATTTGTTATACATTTTAAATGTATAACACTTTGTTGTTACAATATATATCTATATATTGTTACATATATAGATATATATCTATAGTTGTTATACATCTTAAATGTATAACACTTTGTTGTTGTTTGTAAGTCTTATTTCATTTTCCTGGGCTTCCAAAAGCTGGGAAAGATTCTAAGCTTTCTTCATCCCTGCAGAAGCCCCACCCTCCATCATTTGACCAATCCATCCATCCATTAACAAATATTTATTAAAAATTCTTTTCCCAGTGTTGGGCCCTGGACTAAAATTGAGGACAGTGAGGATGATTTATTATGCTCTTGGATAATCCATTTTCCTAGGATAGCCCAACTCCTTGGGATAGCCCAACTCTCTGGGATAGCCCAGCTCCTTGGAATAGCCCTTTTTGGACTTGTTCTTTGCCACTTTTCAAAAGATTCTCAGGAGATAGCCAAAACTTGGGGCCAGGAAGATCCTTAGTGGGCTCCAGCCTACCTGGGAGCCTTTTCTAGCTAACCTGGCTCTCTGGGCAGCCCATGGGAGATGAATCTGGTCACTGGCTGCTCCCCTGACTCCTGGCTGTGTGAATGTAGGACCCCACCTCATCTCCAGACTTTTGTCCCTCTGTTGGACTGTGGCCATCTTACCTGAGGAACAGAGTCGCCATTGTGAAGTACCAGCTCCGCTTCTCCTCCAGTGGGATCTAGCATTGACAAAGGTAGGTTAAAGGAACAAATCCCCCTGCTTTTGGGTCCCATGAGATCTCTTCACTACTTTCCCACACTTTCCACAATGATGTCCCTGTGCTCCTGTTCTCCCCATTGTCAGAGAAAGCAATGAGCTCCCCATTTTTCTATCTCCTACAATTCCCTCCCCCTGCAAAGTCCAGTGCTACATTTAAAGTCTCAAGATATGAGTTCAAATCTCAGCCCTGCCACTTAGAGTGACTTGACAAAGTCATCCCATCACTCAAACAAGCATTAATTAAGCTCCTACTATATACCTGGGCCTCAGTTTCCTTATATTAAGTATACACTACTTAGGTATTGCATAGCAGAAAGAATTTGGAATCACAGGCCATGGATTTGAATCCTGATTTTGCCTTATATTAGCTGTATGATCTGGGCAAGTTATTTAACCTCTGGGCCTCAGTTTCCTCATTTATAAAGCATTTGACCTGAATTAAATGACCTCCAAAGACCTTTCCATTCTCAATCTCTTATGCTCTGCTCCCTTCCTACCTCCAATTTCTAACAACTAGAGCTGTCTTCAAATGTCTCAGGAAGGAGTGGCTACCTGTCACTGGCAATCTTCAAGCAGGGGCTGGACACTTGTCAGGGATCATAGGGTTTTAGGTCTAGAGCTGGAAGGGGCCTCAGAGGTCATTTGGGCCAAGCTGCCCATTTTACAAATGGGGAAACTGAGGCACATGGCTTGCCTGAGGTCAGATTGAAGGTGTGTAAAATGGGAATAATAATAGCAGAGACCTGCTTTGATGGTTTGATGACGATCAAGTGAGACATTTATATAAACACTTAGCACAGTGTGTGACAAATAATAGGTGCTATATAAATGCTTATTCCCATCTCTTCCCATCTCCTCTCTTCCAGGTCCTCACTGGACTCCCAGCACTAAATCCAGATGTCTTTCCTAAGTCCTTGTCCTCAGTTTCTCAGAAGTATTTGACGCCATCTTTAAACTTGGTTCTTTATGTCTCTTTCTTGCTTCCTTCATGTTTCATGTCTTAAAATCCCACCTTCTTGCAAGAACCCTTTCCTGGTCTTCCTCTCCTTAGTGTCTCCATGCTGAGCTCGAAGCCTGTTAAGTGTCAATAAACAATGGATCCGAATTAAAATCCTACTTCAAACACTTATTAGCTCTGTGACCCTCACAAAGCACTTAACCTCCACCTGTCTTAGTTCCTCATATGAAAAATGGGGATAATAATGGGGCTGTTATGAGATCAGAAGAGATCATATTTGTAAATCACTTTGCAAACCTTAAATGCTGTATGAATGCTAGCTATTACTATTATTAAGTAATTAATAAATGATTGTTGACCAATTGATTAATTTATTTCCCCTACAAGAGTACAGCTGTATAAAGTCAGTGTTGTTGTAAGATAGAGTATGGGATATCTTAGTCTTCATTTTTCATTTATATTCTCTACTAAGGAAAAGACTCTTGGGCTGGACAAGAAATGGCAGTGAAGCCCAAAAAGGAATACTAAGTTGGATTAGATGAGTTCACATCATAAGAGCAGCCTCCCTGGACAATGAAAAAAAATGGCTAATGTGGTTTTTGAGCCCCCATCAGGGATGGGAGCCTCTGGAGAATAAAGTCAGGATGGTGAAGAAAAGCTGTTCCAGTTTTCAAAAAGGGGAAAGAAAATAGAATCTACAGAATCTACAGACAAGAGATTTGGGATCTCAACTTTGATTTTTAGAACATTTTAGTGCTTTTTATTAAGATTCTGAGAAGGGGAGAGGCGGCAATCACACAGAGCCAGTCTGGCTTTGTCCAGATCTGATTATTTCAGATGAATGTTCTCACCTAATTTTGACAAGCTAACTCCAGCAGTATGGTAGGATCACAGTGTCAGAATGGGAAGGGACATTAGAGGCTCCTCATTTTACAGGTGAAAGAATGGGGGCCCCAAGCTCATACAAATCTATAAGAAGTCAAGCTAGGATTTGAATCCAGATCCTTTGATTCAGGTGCAGGATTCTCTCTACTTTTATTGTTGCTTCCCTGCTACATCAGGATTAGGCTGAAGATGAAATTTACCAAGACTTTTTGTCAAGTATTTGACAACAGCAGAATTGTTTTTATGGACAATATGGAGAGAAGGGGATACAAAATATAATTAAATGGATTCAGAAGTGGTCACTCCAACTTGGCAGGTCTCTAGAGAAGTGCCCCAGGGATCTGTTCTTGTCCCTGAGTTTTGATCATTTTTATCAATGACTTGGATAAGGACATACATACACGTAGGGATGTGCTAGAAACAGCCCAAACCATAAGCTGATTGTTAAATTTTCAGTGTGAGCATTTGTACCTCAGAAATCAGCAAATATTATACATCGGGGCTTGACTGATTTTTCTATCGATTGCCTAAACTTAAGAAAGGCAAAGATATTAATTATGCAGATTAAACTCAAAAGGATGTCGTGGGTACACATTTTCACCTCTTGTTAAACACTTACCAGAACACCACTGCACAGGGCATGCTCATTAGATCTGTTCAGGGTATTAAGATCCATCCACCACTCCTCTACCCTACCCCACCCCTCTTTTTAGAAATATTAAGAGAACATTTTCTCTAATATTCAAGTTTGAAGCTTTTGGATTAAACTGAATGAGAAACTTCATCAATCTTTTAAAAAAATATATCAATTCTGAACCAAAGCCCAGCACTAAACTCTTTTTTACATCATTCTCATCAAAGGCTTACCCCACCTCCCAGCTCTGTCTCTATATATCAGCCCAGAAAAGATCCCAGAGGGGGACCAGGTTAATGATCAGATTCAGGGAAGGAAGAAGAAAGAAGAGGATAAAATGAGATCGATGTACAAATCAACCTGTAAGGATTATGTAAATGCTAACTCTTGTTATATGAGGATGAGAACAATGGATATCTGGCCAGCTAGGTCCCCACAGACCTCTGCTCTCATTCTGCCCCAAACCAACCCTTTATAAGGACATTGAAGACAGCAATTGTCTTCCTCCTCCCTCTCAGTCTAAACAGCCACAGTCCCTTCACTCCTTTTTATGATATGACTTTACATCTCAGGGGGCATTTCTACCAACACAAACCCCCAATAATCATTAGCACGTATTGTTGTTGAGAGCAGTTTTTATTTCAGCATCCCCAACCTCCAGCATAGGGTCTGACAGGAGGCAGGTGCAATAAATGTGAATTAAGTTGAACAGAGTAGACAAGATTGCCCTGATCACCACAAGGGGGCAGAATTCTGGGAATCAGTTCCAAAAAAGTAAACTTTGGTTTATATGGTGCATGCTCGACTGCCACCTGGTGGCACCATGCTTGAATTGCAGGAGCAATAGCCCTATCCCTTGAAGAATGACATTTCTGCAGCAAGAGGGGACAAATTTTGTGACAGTTCCCAAACCCACAGTTCGCTCTTTGTACAAAACAGCATAAAGTTCCCAAGTACTGAGCCCTGCTCTACCACTGATTGTCTGTGTGACTTTAGGCACATGTCTCTCTGTAAAAAGAGGGGATGGTCTCTTGCCTTAGGTTCTTTAAGCAGCTGCTTGAGGTTGGATTCTCCAGTCTGGGGCCATAAAGACTCACACTTCTTTATTATTAAAGCATTTTGTTTTTCAAAACATATGCGTGGACAATTCTTCAACATTAGTCCTTGCAAAATCTTGGGTTCCAATTTTCCCCTCTTTCCACCACGCCCTCCACTAGGTGGCAAGCAGTCCACTATATGTTAAACATGGTAGCCATATATGTTAAATCCAATACATGCATCCATATTTATATAATTATTATGCTGCACAAGAAAAATCAAATCAAATAGGAAAAAAAGCAGAATAAAATGCAAGCAAGCAACAATGAAAATGCTGTATTGTGGTCCACACTCAGTTCCCACAGGCCTTTCTCTGGGTGTATCTGGCTTTCTTCATCACTGAACAATTGGAACTGGTTTGAATCATTTCATTGTTGAAGAGAACCAGGTCCACCAGAATTGAAGATTCACACTTTCTTAAGGAAGCTTTTTTTTTTTTTTTGCTGAGGCAATTGAGGTTAAGTGACTTGCCCAGGATCACACAGCTAGGTTAATGAAACTCTTCTACCCATTCAATTGTGGCCTAGGGATGAGATGTCTTAGATTCCCAACTGAATTCTCGTCTTTTCTTCTAGTGGAACTCTGTCTTTACAAATATTTCTGGTTACAGCTGAAACTGTTACTAAGAGCAATCAGGAAAAGGCTATTATCTGACTAAAAAGCTCTTGTGGGTTACACTGAGCCAAATGGAGCCCTACCAGAGGAGAGATGGGAGGGTACGGCTTCACTCTGAGAGTTGGAGTTCAAGAAAGGTATAACTCTGGTTGGAGGACATCTAAGAGAAAAGCTAGAAGAAGAAAGATGTCATGGAATAGAACGAAAAGACTCCACAGAGACTTTGATGTCAAGTTAATGTGAGTCTCCAGAAGCTAACGGCTTCAACATGAAGTGAAGATTCAGAGTGATTTTTACTTGTTAACATGGGAACGGGGATTCGTGGGTAATGTAACTCATTCTATGACAGGAGGGTTCAGTTGAGAATGAGAACAGCTGAGTTAACTGGGAAGGATATGAGTATATACCTTAGGAGTTTCATTAGAGATTACTTACTCTAAAGGAATATTTTCTTTGAATTAGGGTTAGAATTAGCATTAGGGCACAAGTAGGTGGTAAATATAGAGCCCTGAAGCTGAATGAGGAGAACCTGGATTTTAATCCAAACTCAGACTAGTTGGAGATCTGGCCAAAATCATTTAGCTTTTGCTTCCCTTACTTTCTCCATCTGTAAAAGGGGAATAATAATAGTATCTACCATCTGCAAGTCTTAAATGAAGTATCTGATATCGGCTTTTCTACAAGATTGGATGCTCCATGAGGACAAGGGAAAGATTTTATTTCTGATAACAATAATAAATTCTACTTGTATAGAAGTGACTGCTCTATGCCTCCTGCCTTTAGGATCCAACATATGTGCCCGTTTAGTTTTTGGTTGTCTTTCCTCCATTAAAGTACCTGATCCTTGTGAGGAGGGGATATTTCATTCTTTGAACTTGTATTCTCAGCTCCTGGCATAGACACAGTCTCAGTATCTGGGACACAGAACATAAATGCTTGTTCATTGATTGATTTACCAAATGCAGCAAGTGCATGAGGGAAGGAGGCCAAGAAAAGCATAAAAAAGAAACTGAGTCGGAATGTAAAATATTCTAGCATCAGGTCTACTCTCTGTCATCAGAATCCTGGAAACTCAAGTGAAAGAGTCCTCAGAGGCCATCCACCTCCTAGCAGGAGGCCCCTCTGTGCCAGGGCTTTTTCAGGCTCTGCCCCAGGGAGGGTCAACAGAATGCACAACCCCATGGAGCAACCAACACCACCTTTTTAGAACAGCCAGCATTGTTGTACCGTGTTACATCTAGCTAAGAATTCCCTTTATCTAATCTTTGTTTTCCACTCAGTACCAGGCACAGAGGTCCGCGCCCACTGGGCAGTTGGCAGTTACTATTGTAACCGTTTGCTAAATTCAAGCCCGACTTGAAGACCTCCAATGGGAAGGAACTCATTACCTCAAGGAACACTCTGTTCCATTGTTGCACATAGTAGGCGCTGAATTAATACTTGCTGAATGATTGCTGGAGAGCTCCAAGGAGCAAGTCTCTGCATCTCTGCCCCTCTCCTTGCTCCTCCCTAGTTCTGCCTTCTGGGGCCAGAACACAGTCAGGTCCCTCTTCCCAAAGATGCCCCTTCCATATCTGGAAGGATTGGCTCTCCCCAAAGCCTTCTCTTGGCCAGCACCCTCTGGAGGGATTCCACCAGCCAGTCTTTGTACAAGTCGGTCCCCATTGACCTTCCCACCCAAAGCCATCTTCTGGGCAGGTTCCAGTTTGTCAACGTCATCTCCTAAAATGTGACATCTGGGTCTGGATGCAGCCCTCCAGATGAGCACCTGGACAGGCTCCAGATGTAAAGTGGCCACAGTGGGGTCAGGAGGCCTTTGCTGGTGGGGTGAAGCTTACTTGCAGACAATGAGGAGGAGACAGAGAGCTGCTCAGAAGTGTGGACTCGTGACTTGGCCTCCATCCCATTAGAAAAGCTTTATTAAAAGTTTCTAGGAGTCTTTGCCTGGGCTGGGGTCCTAGAGATGGGGGGAGGAGTCATCGATTACAATTCCCTCATCATACAGGTGAAGAAACTGAGCCTGGAAAGATCAGGTGATTTCCCCAATGTCACCCAGATAAGCATGACAGGATTTGAACCCAGATTCTCTCCTTTCGGGTAAATAGACTTTGTCATATACTATACTACCTGTCCAGGTCCAGGAAATCAGATAGGAAAGATATCTCCTGGGGCCTCCACCTTATGAAATCGTTAGGGCAGGAAGAGTTCCTTGGCTGGACACACCCCCAAATGGATGCGCTGAAGAGTGAAAGCAGATGACCTGGTAGGTGTGGCCCAGCCTGCTTTGCAGAGTCAGCAGCACAAGCTGGGACAGGTAGAGTTGGTTAGCTGACAGAGTGAGGGGTCACTCAGTCACTCACTTGCTCAAAGGCTGCACATAGCCGACCTTTCTTGGGCGTCTCTCGACCACCTCCCTACAGCATTTTTTTTTTTTTGAAGCTTTCAGAGCTAAGTGACTTGCCCAGGATCCTTCTAATTCAAAGCTCTTTCCTATAGCTATTGACCCTATCGATCACCTCCTGTTCTAGGCTCCATTCACAATATTGAATTTTCCTGACATTCTCTCTTACTCTTCTAACCATCTGCTTTCAGTCAGCTGACTGCATCACAGATAGAGTGCTGGGTGCAGAGTCAAGAAAACCCGAGTTCAAATCCAGCCTCAGGTACTTTCTCACTTACGACATTGGACAAGTCACTTATTTGCCTCATTTTCCCTTAACTGTAAAAAGGGATAATAAGAGTGTCTACCTTATAGGTTGTTAGAATCAAATGATATCGTATTTGTAGAAGACCTTCTCATAGTTACCGGCACTGAGTAGGTGCTATATAATTTCTTCTTTCTTTCAGTTTCCATTGCCTTCTTATCTTCTCTCTTTGGGTGACCTCATCACTTCCTCCGGTTCAATGATTGCCTTTACTAATGACTCCTAGATCTACAAACCCAGCCTTCGCCTCTTGCCCACGACTGCCCAAAATGGAAGTTGTTAACGAATCCTAATTTCAAGGCAAATGCTCTTCCTTCAGGCACTGGGGTTCATCACCTCACCACCAGACATGGCGCTTCCCTTTCACTCACCCATCTGTGGCCAAATCTCCTCATCTCTGTCTCTGACCCATCTCCCACACATCCCCTTCTCTCCACTCACACAGCCCTAGTTTGGACCCTCGTCACTTTTGAATGGTCACCTCCCTTTTTATGAGAAAAATCATGAATAAAATGCTAGATCCAAAGTCAAAAAGACTGTGATCCCATAATTCTCTGGTTGTCTGGTGACTTCTCATCCATCCTACAATAGCCTTCGAACTAGTCTCCTGGCCTCAAGTCTCTCCCCTTCCAATTTATCCTCCAGTCAAATACCAAAGAGAGGCCAAAGGATCTGGGATGTCCTTGATGTGGACATTCCCTCCAGGGATGCAGATTGCAGCCTACCAACATCTTGTGTTTCAACCACATCCTACCCAAAAGTACCCACAGGCTCATACAACATGGTGAGGGGCTTGGGCATAGTCTCCGGGCGAAGCTCTCCAGCCTCTTGCCATAGGATGCTTCATTGTTCTATGAAGCTCACCCTGCTCTGCCAGTGGAGAACAGCGGGCTCTATCATTCTGGAACCATTTTGAGGATGGTTCTAGAATAGAGGCCATCTGATTTTCAAGATGCAGTTAATTAAGCCCAGAGAGGATCTCCAGAAGTTAGCCCCTTGGGGATTAATTCCAGCACATGCTCCATGACTGAGATTCCTAAGAATAAAAGTCGAGGTGGCTGAGTGGATAGAACCCTGGCCCTGAAGTCAAGAGGACCTGAGTTCAAATCTGTTCTGACACTCAACACTTCCTAGTTGTGTGATCCTGTTTTTTTTATTTATTAATTCATTTTTATTAAAACTTTTTATTTGCAAAACATACGCATGGGTAATTTTTCGACATTGACCCTTGCAAAACTTTCTGTTCCAAATTTTTCCCTTCTTCCCCCCAGTCCTCCCCCACAGATGGCAGGTGTGTGTGACCCTGTTAAGTCACTTCACCCCTATTTTCCTCAGTTGTTCATCTATAAATGTGGGCATTGTTGTTGTTCAGAGCCCTTGGAGATCATTCAGTCAGCTCTGTCATGATACAGATGAGGAAACTGAGGCGGAAGGCTCACAGTATTGTTGGGCCCTGGAGGGCAGAACCAGAAATAGTGGGCTGGCAGGGGGGAAGAGGAGGAAAGCCCCAGAGAGGCTATGATACTGATTAGAGCAGTCCAGCAATGGAACTAAAAGTAGTGCGCTCCCTGTCACTAAAAGTCCCCCAACAGAGGGAAGGTCACTTGACAATTTAGATTCCTAAGATAGGGATTTAAGTGGCTCGGGTGTGCAGGGCACACTGCTCTGGTACTGAGATGAAGCAAATGCTTGACCACTGACCCTAAGCTGGAGCAGCAGTCAAGGCTGCTCCAACATGGGCTGGGAGGCCACTGGAACAGCCAGGTCCTTTTCACTGGACACTTCTAACTGGAGACTTGCCTAGGGACTCTTGGAGGGGATTCTCGGGCAGGAACTAGTGGGGGACGGACTCAATGTCTCCGACTGTCTGATTTCTAAGGGTCCTTTCTCCCAGCTCACACATCTTGGAAAGCAAAGATTACATGGACCCACCATTCTTTGCAACCATGTAATGGTCATCCCCCTTCTACACGCTGCTCTCTCTCACTTCCACATGGAATATCCAATTCCTCTCGGTTATACCTTTGTCCCCTAGCTCAGAAGCTACTTCCTTGAGGACCACAGCTCAGAGTCTGTCTCACTGGGACATTGACCCCAAGAGGGCCTTGACTCCTGTCTTCCCCTACCGGCTGCCACACCTTTATTTGTGCAGCTGCCAGAGGCAAAGCTGGAAACCCAACTGACAGCTCCTTCCTGCTCCCCCTCCAGCTCTGCTCCCCTCTAGTCTGCTGACCCCGAATGGGAGGGTCTGATTGTCACCTTCAGGACTCACAATAACAGGGTCTGAGCCATTCTCTTAGCAGAGAGGAGGTCAAGAGAGCTTTGTTTTTAATTTAGGTTTTGCTGACCCAAAGGGGGGCTCCCCACAAATAAGAATCAAGCCCAAATTTTTGTTTCTGTGTACATATATGAAAGAAACAACTGTTTCATAGGACTCCTGACCTTCTCTATGGCTAATATGAAGAGATAATACGGTACAGTGGAAACATGCTAGATTGAGGGTCCGAGGATCCCAGCTCTGCCTCTTGTTACCTGTGTGATTCCGGACAAGACAACTAACTTCCCTGGACCTCACTTTTTTTTCACCCTGGATTCTGGACACCTTCCAGCTTTCGGACTATGTTTGCATAACATCTCAAAAGAACCTAAATTATAGGTGACAAAATAATGAACATAATGGGATATGAAGTGGAGGGTTTTGAATAACAAATTAAAAAGGTGTTGCACAAATAAAATCAATGCAGCCAAGATTAGAAAGAAAGCAGGGATAAAATTTTTATAGCCACTCTCTGTTAAAGGCCTCATTTCTCAAATATATGGAAAATGGAGTCAAAGTTAAAAGAAGACAAGTCATTCCCAAATTGATAAATCTTCAAAGGATATGACTAGGTGATTTTCAGTTGAAGAAATCAAAGTTTATCTATATTAACATGAAAGAATTCTCTAAAGTTATTACTGATTAGAGAAATGCAAATTCAATCAACTCTGATTGAGGTACCACCTCACACCTATCAGATTGGCTAAGATGGCAGAAAAGGAAAATGACAAATGTTGAAGGGGATATGGGGAAATTGGGAAATTAATGCATTGTTAGTGGAGTTGTAAACTGATCCAACCATTCTGGAGAGCAATGTGGAAGTATCCCCAAGGGGTTATAAATCTGACTTGTCAGTACCACTACTAAATCTGTGTCCCAAAGAGATTTTTAAAAAGGAAGAGGATCCATAAGTACAAAAATATTTATAATATCTCTTTTTTTGTGGTGACAAAGAATTGAAAATTAAAGCGATGTCCATCAATTGGAGAATGGCTGAACAAGTTGTAGTATATGATTGTGATGGAGTCCTATTGTGCTACAAGAAATGATGAAGGGGATAGTTTCAAAAAACCTGGAAAGACTTACATAAACTGATGCAAAGAAAAGTGAATAGAACCAGGGGAACACTGTACACAGAAACAATAATACTGCACAATGATCAACTGTGAATAATTTAGCTGTTCTCAGCAATACAAAGATCCAAGACAGTTCTAAACAATCTCTGATAAATATTGCTAACCATCCCATGAGAAAGAACTGCCGGAATCTGAATGCAGATCAAAACATACTGTTTTTTAAATTTTATTTTTCTTGGGATTTTTGTGTGTTTTATTTCACAGCCTGCCTAAAGTGGAAATATGTTTTGCCTGATTACACATGTATAATAACCTTTACCAAATTGCTTGACTTCTTAATGAGGAGGGAGGACAGAGAAGACGGGGGAGTGCATGAGAGAGAATTTGGAACTCAAAATTGTAATAAATAAATAAAAATTACCCCCCTACCAAAACCAAAGGTTAACATTTATTTTTATGTGTAATTGGAAAAAATAAAGTATTAAAATTTTTAAAGAATTGTGAATGATCCAAGGGCATGGTGGGTATCAATCCGCAGGCTGAGGAGTGTTCCTTACTGAGGAGATAACTCCCATGAGGAACTAGTTAAAAGTCTTTCTCAAGGAAGTGTGTGAGTAGAAGGGGAAGGTGGCCACTAGTGCCCATAATACTCTAAGGGCTGCAGTGGTATCCATATAAGTGTCAGGGTCGGGTTGCCAATATGGGGGCATGGTGGGGATTTTCCATGGAGGATTTATGGGAAGATAAGGTCAAGGAACAGAAAGGAAGAGAAGGGTCTACATGGGCTGGGATATACAGCTATGGGCAGGGGTTGCCTTGTGGTTCCCTCAGACACAAAGATGAATGATAGAAGAGTTTCAGTCAACTGATTTCAAATGGGATGCTGCCATTTCAAAACTAATTTCAGTCAATCCAACCAAGACCTTTAAATGCCAATTTCACAGTTTGGGATTTCCCTGGTATAAGTGGATCAGGAAATTTTCCTTCCCAGACAAACCCTTCAACTTTTCATCTTAGAACGGCCTGGAAGCATTGAGAGATTAGGGGTCTTTCCTGGGGCCATCCAGCCGGCAGACAAGTATCAGAGCCAGCACTTGAACGTGGGTCTTCCTTAATCAAAGGACAATTCTCTACCCTCTATGATGAGCTACCATCATGAGTACTGATAAGGAAAGTAAGGGAAGGGTAGGAGGAGAGAGGGAAGGGGAAAGAAAGAAAGGAAGAAGTCCAACTAGAGAAGGCACCCAAGTACATACACTCCTACCGCTCCATCTCCCTCCTATATCCCCCACAACCAATCAGCTGCCAGGTCAGATGGACGGAGGCAGGATGCCTCTCCGGTCCATCCTTTTCCATCCACTCACTGGCCCCCGCCACTTGTCTGAGCCCTTCTCACCCTTCAGCTAGCTAAGTACTAGTCATCTCCTGTCCCTGCCAGGTGACCTGATTCATTTCCCCAATTCGTAGGGAAGTCAGAAGTCTTCTCTGGCCCCTTCTCCTCTCTAGGATGAAGTTCACGTCAGCTTTATCTCTCACTGCTCCCCTACAAGCATTCTTGGTTTCTGGACCGGATGACTCATTTTCTCCCAAAGATACTTCCTATTCTCCCACCTCCATGCCTTTGTCTATACTAGACAAGCCAAGAAGCCTGGCATCCCTCATCTCAGTAATGGAGGAGTCACCCTATGCAAGTCTTTGCTCTCTGATCGAACTGAGTGGTTCAGTCAGAGTAGCAGCCAAGTAGTGGAATTTATATCTGATGCTAGTGGCAACAGAGGGAGGCTTTGAGCTTTTTAACTAATACTAGGAGTAAGTGAATGTATATGGGGCCAGGGCAGTCACCCTAATAGCAAGGGGCTCCCTCTCCCTTCTTCTTGGCACCTCATGAATAATAATGGCAGTAGCTGAAATGATAACTCACATTTCAGTGGCTTGAAGAGGTGTTTCCCTGAAATACTTTCACGGCCCATTTTACAGACAAGGAAACTGAGGCTCAGGGAGTTTCAAGGGTCAAAAAGCTAGTGAGAGTCAGAGCTGGGGCTCAGAGCCAGGACTTCTGGGGAGACCAGAGAAAGGACTGGAGTTTGCAGAGATGATCCTGGGCATACCGCCCAGCCTGAGTCAGCCTCCCTCAGGGCCCCAGAGCAACACACCCCACTAAGCTTTTCTCAGCTCACTTCCCCAGTAACTTCTTGGGGCTCATTGCAAACAGGTTTCTCCACTCTCTCCCTCCTCCCCACTCCCCACCAACATGAGGTATGGACTGAGCAGCCTTTAAAGAGTTCAGTGATGAGGCTGGGTCCCCAACACAGCCCCCATTCCCCACCTTCTGCCCTGATTCTCCCTCACCTGAAACCGATGGGGGGATGAGCAGTGAGCATTCACTAAATGCTCTTCAACTGACCCACTGAGTGACCCTGACCCAATGGGCCTGTTTGCTCTCCCGTGGGATGCTGCCCTGGCCGGCCAGCTTCTGACCCAGGGAGAGTGAGACCCCGGGGCCGGATGGGAGGGGGAAGTAGGGAAGGGATGGGACTTCAGAGTGCACAGGGGTGGCCACGTTTCTCTACTGTTTAATATTTATAAAGGAGACTCATGAGATGTTGGAGCTGGCAAGGCCTTTGTTATGTGCTCAGCACTGTGCCGGTCCAGAGGGTTGGAACCTAGGATGGAAAGGCAGCCGGGAATCATGGGGAGGATCTGTGTGTGTGATTGTGAGCAAGTCAGTCCCTTAACTTTCCAACATCCCAGGCAATTCCCTAAGACCATCCGCTTTGGGGAAGGTGCCAGCCTGCCTGGGCAACGGGAGTTTCCTCCTATGGGAGGGCCCTATTCTGGTGAAATCTCAGGCCTGTGAAAACAGAACACGGCACCTTTATTTCCATCAATGGGATGTTCAAGGCCCTGGGCTCAGAGCAGAGGAGATATAAGGGAGACTACACTAGGACCTTTAGGAGTTTAGTCTGTTCAGGGAGGTACCGTGAGCAAAGTCTTTCCTACAAGCCGTGGGTGTCTGCTAAAAATGAGCCTAGAGAAGGCAGACAGAGCTTCTGAGAAGGAAGAAAACTGCTGTCGGCTGGGGAAATCAAGGCAGGCTTCTCAGAAAAGGAGGTGTCTGAGCTGAGCTGTGAATGATGGGAAAGCAATTCACCAGACAGAGAAAATAGGGAAGCCCTTGGTGGTGGAGGAAATACCTCAGGACCATGCAGGGAGCAGACCATCACCTCCATGAAGGGGCAATGGGCAACCCAACGGGGCTGCAGTGCATGGGATATAATACAAGGCTGGCAAAGTCTGTTGGGGCCAGAGTGTAGGGCAGCTTTGGATTCGAGGCTCAGGAGTTTGGACTTGACAGGGATGGCAATGGGGAGCCACAGAAAGTTCTATACTCTACACAATCTAAGAATAGCGTGTTTTACATTTACAAAATGCATCTGCCTTCTTTTCCCAACAGCTGATAATTTTACCCAAGATTATCTCAGGTTTAGGAACAAAATGTATTCTTCAATAGAATCCAAGCATCTTAAAGCTGGAAGTGACGTCTTAGCAAATTTATCCAGTCCTGGATAAGAACAGGAACAGGACTTATAAGAACCTGTTAAAGAATCAAGTCATCAAGTCAACAAGCATTTATTAAGCTCCTACTGTATGTCAGGCACTGTGGATACAAAGAAAGGCAAAAACAGCGGTCCCTGACTTCTACAAGCTTGAAGAGCAATAGGGAAGACAACATGCAAACAACTATGGATAGATGATAGATAGAAATAAATGTCCATACACATGCATTTATGTCTCTATCTATGTAGTAAATGGAACATTATCTCAGAGGAAAGTTACTCACAGGGAAGGGGGAGGATAATAAATATAAATGTTTTGTAAACACGCTACTTTATTTTATGGTTAGTATTAGATTATCTGATTGTGACATTCATGGACTCAAGACCTGGATGGAGTCCCTTATTCAAGAAATAGCCAGGAAGCCAGTGTCATTGGAATATAGAGCCCAGATTTGGCTTGGAGATCCTTGGGGACAGGAAACTCACTACCTTCCAAGGTAGCCCAATTCTTTTGGGGATAACTAGAATCAATAAGACTAAACCAGACTAAATCTGCTTCTCTGAACCTTCCCCTCTGTGGCTCCTGCTTTTGCCCTTTGTGGACCAGAAGAACATATCTCGTCTCTCTTCCACAAACCTAAAGGTAGCTACTACTGTGGGTTCCAGGTCTCCCCTTTTCCAGGCAAAATAGACACAGTTCTTTCAATGGGGTGATTGTAAAACACGTTCTCCCCTCCTCTGATCATCACGGTTGTCAATATCCTTTCTAAAATTGGGCACCCAGCATCAAGAACAACCATCCAGATGGGGCCCAATAAACATGGGGCGGAAGGACTGAGGTTCCTTCCATCACTCTGTCTCCACCTTGTAACACCCCAAGAGAGTGTCGGATTTTAGGGGTAGGAACTGTACTGCTACCTTTCATGGTACCCACTGTGTGTAGCCCAGTGCCTGCTGGGTGCTACGTGACTAATAAATACTTCCTGAGCGATGGCTGACTCTCACATCCTTCCTGTGAGAGCAGGGGGGTCCCCACTGAGCCTGCAGCCTCCTCCTGCCTCCTGGACATTTCACTGTCTTAAGTGACTACTTTACTGTTCCTTATCCCACCCCTTCAGGGCTGCAGTAATCTCACTCTCACTCTCATTTAATTAATTAATAAGTATTTAACTACCTACTCCCTATGTGTCAGTCACTCTGCTATGATCTGGAGTTGCAAGGATACAAGCAAGGACTTATACTCTAATAAAGGAAGTAACATTTAACATATAAATAACATGTGTGCACACACACATATACACATGCTATAAACAAAGTAAATCCACATTAATTTCTGAGGGCGGCAGGGGGTCCTTTGAGTTCTCCTGAGCATACCTGAGGAGCAGCGCCCCATGAAACATAATGGGAAAGCTGTTGGGAGTGGGAGGAGGGGCCATCTTAATTCTTCACTGTATATGCTAAGAAGAGATCCACAAGTGGGGTCACAGAAACACGGACACAGAGAGGACCGAACCACAATCAGAGCGGGCCAGCCGGCACTGGGACCTGTCTTCCCAAACACTCTTGACGCTAGGCCCCTCATGGGATGTAAGATCTATCCTAGGATTTCGAATTAAGAGGGGAGACCGGAGTGGGATGAGGAGGAAGAGCCCAGAACTGAGCCACAGAGCGGTGGGGGAGGAGTGGTTGGGCCGGTTCCACTGGATCCCGGAGTATGTGGGAATGAGGAAGATGTGAAAAGCCCAGAAAGGCAGGAGGGACCAGGTTGGGAAAGGCTTCGAATGCCAGGAAAGGAGATCTTATGTTTGATCCTGGAGAAGAGAGGGAGCCACTGGAGTTTATAGAGTGGGGGTGATGTGGTCAGACCTCGGCTTTTGGAGAACCACTTAGTGGTTGAGTGGGGGTGGTTTGGAGTGGGGAGAAACTGAGGCAGGCGGACCCCCGGCAGCCACTGCCATGGTCCGGGGCTGAGAGGATGGGAGCCTACACCGGAAGCGGAGCTTTGACATGGGGGGCGGGGGTGAGAGAGAGGTCTCAAGCCTGGGTGACCAAGAGCAGGATAGTGCCCTCAACGGGATAGGGAAGTTCAGGAGCAATGGCAGCATTCATTTACTCTCTCTGGATTACAAAGCACTTTGCAATGATCAGTTCTTTGGATCCTCAGAAGTAGGGGCTATTATTATCCCCATTTTACAGATGAGAAGACTCAGAGGTGAGTCATCCGAGAAATAAACACCAGAGGCAGAATTTGAATCCAGGTCCTGCAGCAGGACTCCTTCCACTGTCTCCAAATGTCTAAGAGAGAATCGAATGAGAACTCTAACGTGTAAGTGTGTGCTACAGAAATGTTAGCGTTGTTATTATTTTACAAGTGAGGAAGCTAGACACCGGAGGGGCTCAAAAGACTCAAGCAAGATCACATGGGGATTAATGGCAGAGCCGGGATTTAAACCTGGGTTGGTTTGTGAGGTAGTGAGCTCACTGTCACCAAAAGTATCCAAGCGGTGTTTGGATGGTCTCTGGTGAAAGATGCAACAAGGGACTCCCAAAGTGGGTGGCAAGTTAGGTTAGATGGGCTACAAGATCCCTCTTGGGGCTAACATCCCACGTTCAAAGGCCTGTCCAGCTCTGCCAGCTCCTCGAAGTCTAGTCTATGTCCTGCCCGCCCTCTCAGCTTAGCCGTCTTAGGAATCTTGGTCTGGTGGACGAGTAAAGTGGCTAAGTCCATAGAGTCAGTGCTTAATCGTTGCTTGTTCTCTGCCTCCTGGAACACTGGCTCCCTCTTTCCTCCACCCCCCGCGCTCCTGCCTTTATCCCACCATCCCTCCAAGAGCCCCCGTGGACCCCAGTGGACCACTGACCTTCTGCCCGTAGGCCAGGCCCTTGTCGTAGAGGGCGATGCCAGCCGCCAGCTTCTGGACCTGGTCACTCTCGCTGAGGAAGCCCACGTCGAAGGCTGAGGCGTAGCCCTGCTCCGCCAGGCACCGGGCCGCCCGCAGCTTGAGGTCCCCGTCAGCAGCCGGCCCTTCCTCCTGGGCCTCCAGGCCCATGAGGCCGGACAAGGTCTCGGTGCACCGGGCGCCCTCCTGCTCCAGGCCCAGCCGGTCGTAGACGTACGCCAGGTTGGCCCAGGCGTTGAGGTTGTCCGGGGCCTCCTGGGTCACCCGCAGGAAGAGCTCCCGAGCCTGCTCCAGCTCCTCCAGGTAGAAGGCGAAGACGCCCAGCAGGTTCCGAGCTGCGAACTGCAGGGGCCCGGCCTCCAACTCCAGCTCCGACCGCAGGCTCTCCCGCTGCAGCTTCATGTCCCGGCCTCGGAAGGGGGCTCTCGAGCCCGGCTCGAAGTTCAGGTTCAGGTCCAGGTGGAAGTGGCCAGGGAGGTAATCCATCTCCTCCAGGAGGGCTTCAATGTCCTCCTCGGGGGTCTCCCCAGCCTGGTCCTCCTTGGGGATCTCCCCAGTGTGGTCCTCCTCAGGGATCTCCCCAGTGTGGTCCTCCTCAGGGATCTCCCCAGTGTGGTCCTCCTCAGGGATCTCCTCAGTGTGGTCCTCCTCGGGGGTCTCCCCTACCTGGTCCTCCTTGGGAGTCTCCCCAGTGTGGTCCTCCTCAGGGGTCTCCCCTACCTGGTCCTCCTCGGGAGTCTCCCCTGCCTGGTCCTCCAGGGCCAGAGCCCCGGCCTCTGGGAGGTTCTGGAGCATGGGGTGGGGAGGCAAGCCCTCCATCAGGGGGAAGGAGGCCCAGCTCTGTTGCTTCCTAGCTGAGTGGCCTCTGGGCTCGGGCCCCCATCTGTACGATGGTGGGGGGGGGGGTGCTGGAGGAGACACTTTCAAAGGGTCCCCGGGCCTCTGATCCCTCACTTCTCTGTTGTTGAGCTGCGCCGGGGAGCAACGGCTGCTCCCCTGAGAGCCCAGCCCTCCTACCTGGCTCTTCAGGTTTACCCGGCCGGAGGAGGAGCTTGTCAGGGGAGCGGCCTCCCTGGAGAGAGAGGGATGCAAAGGGCAGTCGGTACCACGAGAGCCACAGGGGCCTCAGGACAGAAAGGGTCCCGTCGGGAGTGCACGTGGCCACGTCTGGGCCGATGCCCTCGTTTTATAGGAGGGGACACCCCCAGAGGGGGAAATCACTTACCTGAGGACCCCAAGGTGAGCCTGGGCTCTAGCCAGGTGAGTGAGGATGGCAACTGCCCAGGCTGAGGATGGCAACTGCCCGGGCCGAGCTGACCTTCCCCACCACCCTTCCCAGGGGTGATTCCCAGGGGGGCAGAAGGTGGGGCCGAACGGCTTCTGGCCAAGCCAGATGTATTGTGAAAGAGGAATGATGGGTAGGGGAGGCTCACAGGATGGGCTGCTGGGCAAGCGGGAGTCCAGTCCTGGTCTCACCACGGCACAGAGAATGACCTTAGCCAAGCCCTTTCTCCTCTCCAGCCTAAGGTTCCTTTTCTATAAGAGGAATAAGTGAAGATCTCACATGGGTGTAAAAACAAGGAGAGAAATCCATTCATAAGCACATGGCTGGAGACAGAACAATACGGGGAGGAACCTTGAAAAGGTCTGAGGGTCTTAGTGGAATACAAGCCCAACACACCTAATGGAAACTTAGGTTACCTGAAGACAGAGCAGGCTTGCTGGAATAAGGGAGGGGAGGCCGAACAATGGGATGCTGGGAAGAGCGCTGGTTTGGGAATCCAAAATTTGATAGATTTATTTTTGAATAATAGCTTTCTATTTCCAAAATAGTTGCAAAGATAGTTTTGAGCTTTCACCCTTACAAAATCTTGTCTTCCAAATTTTTCTCCTTCCCTTCTTCCCACCCCTCCCCCAGATAGCAAGTAATCCAATATATATTAACATGTGCACTTCTTCTATACGTATTATCACATTGATCGTGCTGCATGAGAAAAATCAGCTCAAAAAGGGGGAAAAAGAGAAAGAAAACAAAAAGCAAGCAAACAACAGCAAAAAAAGGTGAAAATGCTATGTTGTGATCCACACTCGGTCCCCACAGGCCTCTCTCTGGGTGTAGATGGCTCTCTCCATCACAAGGTCATTGGAACTGGTTTGAAACATCTCATTATTGAAGAGAGCCACGCCCATCAGAATTGATCATCATGTAATATTGTTGTTGCCGTGTATAACGTTCTCTTGGTTCTACTCCCTTCACTCAGCATCAGTTCCCATAAGTCTCTCCTTTCTGAAATCATCCTGCTGGTCGTTTCTTATAGAACAATAATATTCCATGACATTCATATTGCCATAGTTTATTCAACCATTCCCCCACTGATGAGCAAGCAGCCATTCACTTTCCAGTTTCTTGCCACTACAAAAAGGGCTGCTCCAAACATTTTTGCTCGTGTGAATTCTTTTCTCTCTTTTATGATCCTTTGGGATACAGGCTCAGTAGGGACACTGCTGGATCAAAGGGTGTGCAAAGTTTGATAGCCCGTTGGGCATAGTTCCAAATTGCTCTCCAGAATGGTCGGATCAGTTTACAACTCCACCAACAATGTATCAGTGTCCCAGTTTTCCCACATCCCCTCCAACATTCGCCATTATCTTTTCCCATCACCTTGGCCAATCTGAGAGGTGTGTAGTGGTACCTCAGAGTTGTCTTAATTTGCATTTCTCTGATCACTAGTGACTTGAGCACAAAATTCTACTTATTTGTTTATTCATTCATTTACTTATTTGTTCCTTTGTTCAGTCATTCATGAATTCATTCATTCATTCGTTTATTTATTTATTTGGTGAGTGTCAGGTACACTAGGCCAGGGGCTGAAGATACAAAGGTGCCAAAGGCCTGGCTTCATCTCATAGCTCTTTCACCCATATCATGGATCATTTGGCCTCCCTGAGACCCAGTTTTTTTTCTCTGTAAATTGGGTATAATAATGCTGGTTGATGCCCATAGAATAACTTGCAGTGAATCTAGATATTAGCATCCAAAGCCACCTGATTGTTCTGAGAAAGAGTGACTAGGAAGACTTTGTTCTCTTTCAACACCCTCATGGATGATTCCGTTAAGAAGGATGTATCTCTACCTACCTGTGCTTTGTTGGTGGGATATGTGGGGTGTGTCATAAAATCAGAGATCTAGAGTTGGGAAAGGATCATAAAGGCCATAACATGGGACAATCTCATTTTACAGATGGGGAAACTGAGGCACAGAGCAGCTAAATCACTGGCCTGGGACCACTCATCTTGTAAATGTCTGGGCAGATTTTGAAACCAGATCCTTATGACTGGAGAGGAGTGATGTCAAACACAAATACAAATATGGGTCACTAATCTGTACACAAAGATCCCTGCCGCTGCCAATTGACTTAGTTTGAAAGTGTTAGCCATGTTTTATTGTATTTTTATTTGTTTTAGAAATATTTCTCAATTACATTTTAATCTGGTTCTGGCTGTACCCAGGGCCAGATGCTGCCACTGGCCTAGACCCAATCTTCCTTCTGTGGCGTCCCAACATGGAGCCCATTTCCTGCCTTTAGGCCCTGGCATCCTGGCTCCTGGAATTACAGCAACCCTGAATTTGCAATACCCTCTCAATCACGAGCACTTAGATTTCTGGCTAGGTCCCACAGTGCATTGGGATCAAGAAGACCGTAGTTCAATCTGACCTCAGAGATTTCACCTCTGTTTGCTACGATTTTCTCAATCATAAAAGGGGACAATACCAGCACTTTCTTCCCAGGGTGGATGTTCTGTCTGACTCTCCGTGACTCCATTTGGGGTTTTCTTGGCAAAGCTAAGTGTCTTGCCATTTCCTTCTTCAGCTTTTGTTTTCCCCTTTACAGATAAGTAAACTGAGGCAAACAGGATGATGTCACTTGCCCAGAGTCACACAGCTAGTAAGTATCTGAGGTCAGATTTGAACTCAGGACTCTGTGACTCCAGGCTCAGTGCTCTATTCCACCTAGCTTCCCCTCTAGTTGTTATTAAAAATCCAAAAAACAATAACATGTTAAAAAAAACCATAAAGTACTTCATAAATGTTAGCTTTTAGTTCTTATTATTCTAGGTCTAAATCCTATGAAAATAAGTACTAACCTTAACAGAGGACTTAATCTTTTTTTCCTTTTTGAGGCAATTGGGGTTAAGTGACTTGCCCAGGTTCACACAGTTAATAAGTGAGTGAGGTTTGGTTTGAACTCAAGTCCTCTGACTTCAGGGCAGTGCTCGATCCATTCACTTAGCTGCCCCTTGGAGTGCTTAATCTTTTATTTTT
>JAJPUD010006595.1:0-26903 GCA_023553655.1 Myrmecobius fasciatus | reverse complement strand
ACTATACATGTATGTGAACATATTTATGTGTATTTCATGTACACATGCATGCATGTCTGTGTTGTGTGTGTCATATTCTGCGTTGTGCGCCCATCTATGACTATACATGCATGTGTGCATATTTATGGGTATTGTATGTACACATACATGCACATCTGTGTTGTGTGTGTCATATTCTACATTGTGTGTGCCCATCTATAACAATACAATAATGGGTATCTGTGGATGGGCAAGGCCGGTATCCTTCGTTCCTGAAGAGGACCAAAATGATATTACTGTGCTGGGATGAAGGCCCACTGCCTGACTGTGGCTGAGCAGAGCACTCTCAGCTTGGCAGTCTCCCTCTGCCACAGGTTGGACAAATAGTCCATGAACGCCTGAGTGGAGATGGCTCAAAAAGTGCACATCTCGCACTTCCCCTGAGCTAATTCCCTTCAACTTTGCC
This sequence comes from Myrmecobius fasciatus, assembly GCA_023553655.1. NCBI lineage: Eukaryota > Metazoa > Chordata > Mammalia > Dasyuromorphia > Myrmecobiidae > Myrmecobius > Myrmecobius fasciatus. Next base: position 26,458 of record JAJPUD010006595.1, on the reverse strand, counting down.
TTGTCTGACCTCTGTGTGAGCTTTAGCCCCGTGTGAGCTCTCCATAAAATAATCTTTTTGGCAAGTGTGCATTTGGCATTCAAAGTGGCCGGCCCAGTGGAGTTGGGCTCTCGGAAGCAGAGTTTGAATTCTTGGCTGTTTAGTTGAAGAAAGGAGCTCGGCGTCTGGGCCCTTGTCCCGCCAGGGGACAGTTCCAATGGAAGTCATTCCATTTCCTGGCATGGCGCCGGTATAGTGTCCAGGTTTCACAGGCCTATAACAATGGGGTCAGCACAAAGACTCTGTAGACCTTCGGCTGGGCGGTCAGTCTAATCCCTCTCTGCTCCCATACTTTCCTTCTGAGCCTCCCAAACCCTGAGCTAGCTCTGGCCATGGGGGTGACTGCCTCATTATCAATGTGGACATCCCTGGAAAGCACCCTGCTATCCACAGCATTCCAAATTTCTTTTTTCTTTTTTTGCTGTAACCCGTGTTCTACATATGGATGGCGGGGTGCTCTCTGGTGGAGAACCTCATTTTCTTGGTTATCATTGTTAGGCAAAAATTAGCACAAGCAGCAGAAAATAGATCCCTGCTTTGTTGCTTCTCAGCTTCAGAGGCTGCATTGAACGTACAATCATCTGCAAGCAAAAACACTCAGCAATGCTCCCTCAACTTGAGTCTTCGCTTGCAGCCTTTTCATAGTAAATAATTTACCCAGAGTGCAGCAGCTGACCTTGACCCATTTTTGCCCTTTTTGACGGTATCTGACAACATTGCTGAAAAGCACATATGTATGTACTCACACACACACATGCATTAACAAAATAATGTTGCTTTCTCTTCCTCCCTACTTTCTACCATATTATCTTATGTTTATTTTATAAGTATAATGTGTATATATCATGTATATATATCATGCAAATATACTCACATATACTTATACATACATATGTATGTATACAGAAGGAGACATAGAGTTGCTGTCCTGATAGAATGGAAGCTTCTTGAGGGTAGGGTCTGTTTTATTTTTGTATCCCCAGTACTTAGTTCAGAGCTTGGCACACCAAGGTGCTTAATAAATGCTTACTTAAATGATAAGTTTGGAAATATGTATACATATATTCAATTTGCCAATATTTTAACATAATTAACATGTAGTGGATTTCCTGCCATCTAGGGGAGGGGTGGAGAGTTGGGGGGAAAATTTGTAATGGAAAGCTATGTAAGGGTTATTGTTGAAGAATTACCTACACATATGTTATGTAAATAAAATAAAACAATAATTAAAAAAAAACATAAAAAATAAATAAATAAATGCTTACTTATTAGATGACTGATGGATGGGCTCTTGCGGGGAGCCTCCCTCCATGTGATCCCTAAGCCTGGCTGTATGTGTCTGACTCCAGCTCCCAGATCCTTCTCAAATGCATTGCTCTGGAGCCAACACGAGGGATCCCCCGACATTGGCTGGTCTAGCAGTTCCCTGAGGGCCTGAACTTGTTTCATTTTTCAACTTCCTGGTCCCAGCTCTGAGCAGGGAGCTTTGTATACAGCAGATGTTTAATCGATGCTCGTGGGATTACAATGGTGCGTTTTCTTGCTGTGACCACTAATGCTTGGTCATTCCTCTGATTCCAGGGTAGTGGCTTATCACCCGGGACCTATTCCTTCAAAAGTGGAATGGAAGAATTCCTGACTCGGACCATCAGCAAGCGTGGGCCCTATGACCTTTTCTCAGGAGACCGGTCTATGCCTATTGCCTATGGGCATTTCGCCTCCCAGGTCTGTATTCTGGTCTTCAATGGGCAGGTAACTCATTGCAGGGCATCCTCATGAATGGAGGAGGAGGAGGACTTGACTCGTTATGGCTGGACTTATCTCTAGAAATGCATCTCCCTCCAAAGTTGGTAAGGTCTGGCCAGAGTCAGGAGGGATTAATGGGCCCCCTTACTCCCTTTTGAGGCCCTGGTTATGAGCCCTAAACTGATTAGAAGCCTCAGAGCATCAGGTAGGATGCTGAGGTAAGGAGAGATCCGGATTCGAATCCAGCCCCCAATATTGACTAGCTGTATGACCACGATCAAGTTACTCTGAGTTTTAGTTTCCCCACCTATGAAAATGCAGTAGTGATGATGATAGTTCATGAGTGGCTCTTAGAAGGAATCATATGCCATCTATGCGTCAGTTACTGTTATTATTCAAATCAGAGATTGTCTCCTCCCACCTTCCACTTTTGTTGGGAGGCTAAAATCAAGCTCCCTCGGATGCTGTATTGTCTGAGCCCCCGGCTTGGAGTCAGTTCAAATCCAGCCTCAGACACCTCCAAGCAGTGTCTTATCTCTGTTTGCCTCAGTTTCCTTACCTGTAAAAAGGAGATAATAACACCTCCCTCTTAGAGCTGTTGTGAGGATCAGGGATAATATTTGCAAAGTGCTTTACAAACTTTAAATTGCTATCAAAGTGTTTGCCATCGCCATCATTATCACTTTGCCTCCTTACACCTGTCGTGTACTGGTCTGGACTTTGCCTTCTGGGACCAACAGGACCCAGGTAATTCCTCCTCAGTGTGACCTCCCTTCAGATACTTAAGGGAAACTCCCACGCTCCTTCTTCAGGGTGGACGTCTGGAGTTCTTTCAGTGAGGTAGTAAGTGATTGAGGGCACTAGGTGGCGCCATAGCGAATAAAGCGCCGGACCTGGACTCAGGAAAACCTGAGTTAGTCTCCAGTCAGATACTAATTAGCCGGGTGATCCTGGTCAAGTCACTCAATCTCTGATCAGAGAAGGCAATGGCAAATGACTCCAGAACCTTAACCAAGAAAACCCTTGGGACACTGTTGTCATGCTATGGTCCAGGGGGTCATGAAGAGTCATTCTTAACTGAATGATTGAGCCACAAGTGAGGGGATTATCCCTTGTTGGAAGCCATGAATTCACATGGCATTAAGATCTTTTCAGATCAGTTTAAGGACCTCAAAGCACTTTTCATGAATTATCCCATTTGATCTTCCCAAGAACCCCATAAAGTAAGTACTATTATTATCTTCATTTTATTTTTATTTTTTTATTTATTTTTATTTATTTATTTATTTTTGCTGAGGCAATTGGGGTTAAGTGACTTTTCCAGGGTCACACAGCTACGAAATGTTAAGTGTCTGAGATTAGATTTGAACTCAGGTCCTCCTGACTTCAGGGCTGGTGCTCTATCCATTGCACTATCTAGCTACCCCATATTACCCTCATTTTACAGATAATAGAATTGAGGCAAGAATTGAGGCCAAAGTCACACAGCTAGCAAATGTCAGTCAAGATTTGAATCCATGTCTTCCTGATTCCAAATCTAGCACTCCATCCATTATGCCACCTAATTACAGATGGTGCAAGATATTGATCTAAAAATAATTTCTGCCAGATTGCTTTCAAGTTGTCCCCAAAATGCTTATCAGTGAGGAGCTCTTCCCTAGCTAATTTTGGGTTTAGGTTTATTGCTCTTGAGTTGTAAAGTTGTTAATTCTTGTCTAGGATTTCTTCCATTAATCTTCCACTGATCATTTTTTAACCATTATCAAATAGCTTTGATGATTTCTGCTTGATAATATAACTCAAGGTCCAAAATGCTATTTCCTCTCCAATCCTGCGTTTTTTCTTTGTTTTCCTTGAAATAATGTTTGTTGATTCTTCAGATGAATGATATTATTCTACTCTTCCTTGATAATTTGATTGTTATGGCACTAAATCTTAAATTAGATAGCATCATTTTTATTATATTGTACAGCTCACATAGGAGCATGGCATATTCCTTTGATTGTTTAATCCTGTCTTTATTTCTTCGGGGAGTCTTCTACAATTGTATTTATTCAAGTTTGGGGTATGCCTTAACATGCTGACTTCTTATTATCCAATTATGCACAACTCTTCAAGACCCCATTTGGGGTTTTCTTAGCAAAGATACTGGAGTGACTTGCAGTTTCCTTCTCAGGCTCATTTTACAGATGAGGAAACTGAGGCAAACAGAAGGGATTTGCCCAAGGTCACACAACTAATAAGTGTCTGAAGTCAGATTTGAACTCGAGAAGATGAGTCTTCCTGACTTCAGGCTTGGGGCTCATTGAATTGTGGGATGGCTCCCCTAGCTGACCTTTGTAGATTGATTGCTAGATGTTTAATGAATTTTGTGATTATTTTGAATGAGACTTCCCTTTCTCTTCTTCCCTCCTGGATTTTATTATTGTAATATAGAAATGCTGTTGGGTTTTGTGGGTTTATTTTGTATCCTGCCACTTTAGTAAAGCTATTAATTATCTCAATTGGTTTCTTTGCTGAGTCTCTAGGATATTCTAAATAAGCCATTATGTTACCAGCAACGAGGGATAATACCATCTCTTCTTTTCTTATCTTTATGCCTTTAATTTCTTTCCTTTCTTATGGCTGTTGATAACATTTTGAGGTATAGCCAGTAGCAAGAGCAGTGGGAAAAGGGGTCCTCATTGCTTTTCCTTTATTTTTTATTGGGATGGTGTATTTCCAAATGACATATAATGCAAGCTTTGGATTTTAAAGAGATACTTGTTTTGTTTTGTTTTCAATCAAAAATGTCCTTCTTTGCCTATGTTTCTTGTCAAAAGCTTTTTATGTATCTAGTCAATAAACTCCCCTACTCAATAAATTCCAGTATCTCCTATTACCTTGGGGATCAAATAGAAAATCCTCTGTTTGGCTTTTAAAGCTCTTCCTATCTTCCCACTCTTCTTATACTTCAATTCCCCTCTGTATAATCTATGATCCAGTGACTCTGGCCTCCTGGCTGTTTTTGCAGACACAGCACTCAGGCCCCCAACTCTGCATTTTCTCTGACTTTTCCTCAAACTCAAAGCGTTCTCCTTCTTCATCTTTGCTTCCTGCTTACAAAATAGCTACTGCTATAGGTCAGGAAATCCAGGACATGGAGATGAGGAATGAGAGCATTATAGGACTAGAGAACAGCCCTTCAAAATGCAAGAAAGGGGGCAGCTAGATAGTACAGTGGATAGAGCACCAGCCCTGAAGTCAGGAGGACCTAAGTTCAAATCTGGTCTCAGACACTTAACATTCCCTAGCTGTGTGACCCTGGGCAAGTCACTTAACTTCAATTGCCTCAACAAAAAAAGCAAAAAAAAAAGAAAAAGAAAGAAAGAAAGAAAAAAGAAAATGCTAGGGAGAAGGGGACTGTGGGAAGAGGATGGAATACAGTGAGAAATTACCTGAGTCTCCCAAATAACTTACCCTCAATTTGAATTTTAGAGGGGCAGAAATAATAAAATGTCACCATAAAACAGTTGTCCAACATTATCATAATTTAGGAAAGATCTAACCTACAAGTTGGTGGTCTGATTAGGAGTAAGTAGAGATATTGCAGTGTCAACAAAAAATAAGCCTTGGAGGCAGTTGTGTCAGTGGCAGCCCCAGTTTCTGGATCCTTCACCCCATGGATGGTTGAGGGGGATGAGGTGCCTGTTTGGGGGAAGATTGGGTAGGAGGCCTCCACTGGTACTGGACTTGGGGCTCAGATCTTTTGGCAGGTATATACCAGATAAGGGTTGCAGAGAGGTGGGACCCTGCTTCTGGTTCTAAGATAGAGAAGACTAGCTGGGGTAGGCCATGGGAGAGCTGAGTCCTTTGTTCTAGGACAGAGGGGCAAACTGATGCTTGTAGCCATGGGAAGATGAAGGTTGATGGTTCAAGTGAGAATATATGTGGTGCCAGCAATGAGATGTGGGCCCTGGTCAGGAGTCAGGGATGTAGAGAAGTATTTGAGGTCATTCATAAACCAAGGCAAAAGTAGGAAGAGTAGTGCCCATACCTGGCCTTGAATCATAGCACAGAGGAAGAATGAAGAAATCACAGACACCCCAGACAGAGCTCTTAAAACATCATTTTAAAAAAAAACCTGAAGCCTGAAACATTATCTCCCACACATCTGACTCCCAACATAAAGTTAACAAAGAAATAGGCAGCTTAAAAAAATGAGTAAACAAACAAACAAAAAAATCTGACCATAGATGATTAACATGGTGATTCAGATCAGGGTTAAAATTCAGAGGAAGACAATGAAATCAGAACAGCTGCTGGCCAAGCATCAGAGTAAAATGTAAAATAGTCACAAGCCCACAAAAAAGTTTTTGGAAGAGCTTAAAAAAGATCAAATTAGAGAAGTAGAGGGAAAATGGGGAAAATAAATTCTTTTTTTCTTTTTTTTTATTAAAAGCTTTTTATTTACAGAACATATGAGTGATTTTTCTACATTGACCTTTGTAAAACTTTTTTTGTTGTTCCAAGCTTTTCCCCTCCTTCCCCCCACCCCCCATCCCTAGATGACAGGTAATCTAATACATGCTAAATATGTTAAATTATATGACAAATCCAATATATGTATACATAGCTATACAGTTCTTTTACTGCACAAAAAAACATCAGATCTAGAAAAATAGAAAAAAAAAAAACAACCTGAGAAGGAAAACAAAATGCAAGGAAATATTCACAGAAAGTGTTAAAATGCTGCGTTGTGGTCCACACTCAGTTCCCTCAGGCCTCTTTCTGGATGTATAGGACTATCTTCATCGCTGAACAATAGGAACTGGTTTGAATCACATCATTGTTGAAGAGAATCATGTCCATCAGAATTGATCATCGCATAGTCTTGTTGCTGTGTATAATGTTCTCCTGGTTCTGCTGATTTCACTCAGCATCAGTTCATGTAAGTCTCTCCAGTTCTCTCTGAAATCATCCTGCTGGTCATTTCTTACAGAACAATAATATTCCATAACATTCATATACCATAATTTATTCAGTCATTCTCCAACTTATGGGCATCCATTCAGTTTCCAGTTTCTAGCCACTACAAAAAGGGCTGCCACAAACATTTTTGCACATGTGGGTCCCTTTCCCTCCTTTAAGATCTCTTTGGGATGCAGGCCCACTAGAAACACTGCTGGATCAAAGGGTATGCACAGTTTGATAACTTTTTAAGCATAGTTCCAAATTGCTCTCCAGAATGGTTGGAGCTGTTCACAGTTCCACCAACAGTGTATCAGTGGGGGAAAAGAAATTCAAGAAAAGTATGTGTGTATATATATATATATATATATATATATATCAAAAGAAAGTCAACCAAGAGGAAAAAGAGATTCAAAAACTTTCTGAAGAAAATAACTCCTTAACTATAATTGGGCAAGAGGAAGTTAATGACTTCACAAGACATACAGAAATAATAAAATCAAAAGAATGAAAAAATGGAAGAAAAAAATATCTCAGAAAAAACCTTAACTGGAAAACAGATTGGGTAAAGATATGAGAATTGTTAGATTATTTGAAAATCATGACCAAAAGAAGTCTAAGCATTATACTTCAAGAAATTATTAAGGAATATTGCTTTAAAGCTTTAGAACTAGAGGGTAAAATAGAAATTGAAAACAAATCCACTGATCACTGCCTAAAAGAGATCCCAAAATGAAAACTCACAGGAACATTATACCTAAGTTCCAAAACTCCAAGGTCAAGGAGAATATAATCATAGGCAACTCAAAAGAAACAATTCAAATACTGTGTTGCTGCAAGATTTAGTCACTTCTACATTAAAAGACCAAAGAGCAAAGGAGCAGGGGTTGCAACCAAGAATAATCTTCAACAAAGCTGATTGTAATCTGGCAAAGGAAAAAAATATTTAATGAATTAAAGAACTTTCAAATATTCTTGAGGAAAAGGCCAGAAGTAAACTGAAAAATATGGCTTTCAAATATCAGAATCAGAAGAAACATAAGAAGATAAATATGAAAAGCTAATCATAAGAGACTTAATAAAGTTAAACTGTTTAGTGTCTTAACTGGGGAACTGATATTTTATGACTTAAAAATGTTATCATTATTAAGGTAATTAGAAAGAGTATGCATAGATGGAGGGCTTGAATATGTTGGGATGATCCTAAAAAATATAATTGGGTAGAGAGAAGTAAAATAGAGCAAGTTTTATTTCATACAAAAGAAGTTTTATTTTCATACAAAAAAAATGGAAAAAGAGAAGGAAAGAGAGACAGAGATAGACACACACACACACAGAGCACAAAATACACAACTAGCAATATAATTTTGAACATGAGTGGGATGAACTCACCTATAAAACAGAAATAGATTGCAAATGGATCAAAAAACCCCAGAAATTAACACTATGTTGTTTATAACATTCACGTTAAATATGGGGGACACACACATAGAGTAAAAAAAAAAAGGCTGGAGTAGAATTTTCTATGCTTCAATAATTTTTTTAAACATGATTTCAGACAGAGTTAAAGCTAAAATAATTTTAATTAAAAGAGATAAGCAAAGAAATCACATTATATTAAAAATGTACCTAAAGTAATATGAATACTAAACATATAAGCACCAAATGATATAACTTCCAAATTCATAAAGGAAAAGCTAAATGAATTACAAGTGGAAATAGAGGGCAAAAATATAATAGTGAGGAATTTTAACCTTCCTCGTTTAGAATTAAATATACCTAAACAAAAAAATAAATAAGAAGCCAAATAGATGAATAGAATCTTAGTTAAGCTAGATTTGATTTACATCTGGAGGGAACTGAGTGGAAATAAAAAGGATTATATCTTTTTCTCAGTGGGACATAGCACCTTTACAAAAGTTGATCACAAATTAAGGCATAAAATGTAGAAAGTAATTATATCTACATGTAGAAAAGCAGAAATATTCAATGCATCCTTTTCATATCATAATGCAATAAAAATTACATTTAATGAAAAACCATGGAAACACAAATTAAAAAATTAACTATATACTAAATAACCTATTCTTGAAGAATGAATGGGTCAAAAAATAAATCATAGAAACAAATAATTTTATTAAAGAGAATAATAATAAGACAAGATACCCAAAACCTAAATGGTCTAAATCAAAAGCAGTAGTAATAAGAAAATGTATATCTCTAAATGCTTACATCAATAAAATAAAGAGGGGGGGCAGCTAGGTGGCGCAGTGGATAGAGCACCAGCCCTGAAGTCAGGAGGACCTGAGTTCAAATCTGGTCTCAGACACGTAACAGCTGTGTGACCCTGGGCAAGTCACTTAACCCCAATTGCCTCAGCAAAAAACAAAAAAATAAAATAAAATAAAATAAAATAAAATAAAGAGGAGGCTGATAAACTGGGTATTCATTTTTTTAAAAAAAGAACAAATTAAAAATTCCTATTTAAACATCAAATTTGTAAATCAAAATTGGAAATCTAAGCGAGATTAATAAAATTGAATGTAAGAAAGCAATCAAAATAATAAATGAAGCTAGGAATTGGTTTTATTGGGAACAGGGGGAGAAAGCAATAAAATGTCTTTAGTTAATATGATTTTTAAAAAAGAAGACAATTAGTATCAAAATTGAAAAGGGTAAATGTACTAATAATAAAGAAGAAATTAAAATAATTATTAAGTTATTTTCCCCAATCATATGCCAAAAAAGTAACAATTTAGATGAAATGAAAGAATATTTACAAAAATATAAATTTCCCAGATTAACAGAAAAGGAAATAGAGTATCTAAATAAATCTATTCTAGAAAAAAAGAGAGCCGCTAGGTGGTGCAGTGGATAGAGCACCAGCCCTGAAGTCAGGAGGACCTGAGTTCAAATATGATCTCAGACACTTAATATTCCCTAGCTGTGTGACCCTGGGCAAGTCACTTAACCTCAATTGCCTCAGCAAAAAGCAAAAAAAAAAAAAAAAAAGTGAACAAGCCATAAATGCATTTCCTAAGAAAAAAGCATCAGGATAAGATGGATTTACAAGTAAGTTCTAGCAAACATTTAAAGATCAATTAATTCCAATATTAAGTAAATTATTTGAAATAATAATAACAGAGAAAAAACTAAAGTCCAATTTATTTAATGAATATTGATGCCAAAATTTTAAATAAAATATTAGCAATGTGATTACAGCAATATATCACAAAGATCACACACTATGACAAGGTAGCACTTATACCAGGAATATTAGAACAAATATTAGCATAATTGATGATCTCAAGCAACAAAAATCATATGAGGGTATCAATAGATGCAGAAAAAGAAAACTTTTGACATAACACTCATTCTCATGAAAAACAACAACATTGAAAACATGGGTATAAGTGGATTTTTCCTTAAAATTAAAGGAGGCATCTACCTAAAAACCATAATCTAGGGATAAACAAGAAGCCTTCTCAGTAAAACTGGGAGCGAAATAAGATTCATTCAATATTGAACTAGAAATGCTAGCAGTATCAATAAGAAAAAGAAATTCTAAGAATCAAAATGGAAAATGAGGAAATAAAGCTATCTCTTTTTTTCAGCCTATACGATGTTACACTTTGAAAATCTTAAAAAAAAAAAAAAGAAAAGAAAATCTTAGAGATTCAACTAATAGTTGAAACAATAGTTTTAACAACATAACAGGATATAAAATAGATCTACATAAGTTGGCAGCATTTATATCTATCACCAATAAAGGATAGTAAGAGAGATTTATTTTAAAATAATTATATACAATATAAAATGTCTGGAATTATACCCGTCTAGACAAACCTATCAACTATATGAACGTAATCATAAAACACTTTTTATACAAATAAAGTCAGATTTAAATAATGGAACAAATATTAGTTGTTCATGAGTGGGCTGAGCCAATATGATAAAAATGACAATTCTCCCTGAACTAATCTATTTATTTAGTACCAGTCCAGTTAATTGATCAAAAAATTAGTTGAGATGGGAAAAATAATAACGAAATTTCTTTTGAAGAGCAAAAGGTCAAGATATCAAAGAGGTCTAGCAGTAATCAGATTTAAACTGTATTCTGTGGTAGTGATTATCAAAACTATATGATACTGGCTAAGAAACAGAATAGTGGATCAGTGAATAGAGGAGATGTACAAAACATAGTAGCAAATGATTATAAGAACTTTATATTTGACTAGGTATATGCATCAGTCTTACAAAATATACCAAGAGAAAATCAAAATGACGTAGATATAAAGGAAGACATGAGAAAAATCAGGAGAATGTGGAACATATTATCTATCAGATTTATGAATAGAAGAATTTATGAATAAAAAAGACAGAATTGTGGGATATAAAGTGGATAATTTCATTACATTGAATTTTAAAAGTGTTGTAACAAAAAAGCCCAACGTACCCAAGATTAGAAGAAAAGCACTAAATTTGGGGGAAAATGTTAGTTTCTCAGAAAAAGGCCTCATATCTCAAATATATAGAAAATGAAGTGAAATTTATAAGAATATGAGTCAACACACCTGTCAGATTGGCTAAAATGACAGGAAAAGATAATGACGAATGTTGGAGGGGATGTGGGAAAACTGGGACACTGATACATTGCTGGTGGAACTGTGAACGGATCCAGCCATTCTGGAGAGTAATTAACTATGCTCAAAAAGCTATCAAACTGTGTATACCCTTTGATCCAGCAGTGTTTCTAGTGGGCCTGCATTGAAAAGAGATCTTAAAGGAGGGAAAGGGACCCACATGTGCAAAAATGTTTGTGGCAGCCCTTTTTGTAGTGGCTAGAAACTGGAAACTGAATGGATTCCCATCAGTTGGAGAATGGCTGAATAAATTATGGTATATGAATGTTATGGAATATTATTGCTCTGTAAGAAACGACCAGCAGGATGATTTCAGAGAGGCCTGGAGAGACTTGCATGAACTGATGCTGAGCGAAACAAGCAGAACCAGGAGATCATTATACATGGCAACAACAAGACTATATGATGATCAATTCTGATGGACATGGCTCTCTTCAACAATGAGGTGATTCAAATCAGTTCCTATTTATTATTCAGTGATGAAGAAAGCCATATACACCCAGAGAGAGGGATGTGAACCACAGCATAGCATTTTCACTCTTTCTGTTGCTATTTGCTTGCATTTTGTTTTCTTTCTCAGTTTTTTTTTCCTTCTTGAGTCGATTTTTGTTGTGCAGCAAGATAACTGTATAAATATGTATACATATATTGGACTTAAAGTTATATGTTATTCTGAGTAATATGATCACTACAAAAGACCTATGAAGGAAGATGCTATCTACCTCTAGAGAAAGAATTGACATTTGGAAGTATGTAGTATGTGGTTCCACACACATACACACACACACACACTCACATACACATACATACACACACACACATATATATATGTATATATATATATATATATATATATATGTCAAATGTTAGCCTTCTCTAATGCAGGATTGGGAGGGAAGAGGGAGAAAACTCAACTCAAAATGTAACAAAAAGACAAGCAAAGAAATAAATAAAAAAGAAAGTGCTAGGAAATGGGAGACCAAGTATAATGTGTGAGGAGCCTAGTTGCTGGATCACAGATTATGTGGAGGACAGTTAAGGGGTAAGTAGCCTGAAAAGGGAGGAGAAGTCCAAAAGACCAAGGACTTTAGATGACAAATGGGATTTTCTATTTGGTTTTGGAGGTGACAGGAAATCACTGGTGTTAATTGAGCAGGTCATGGTGAGACCTTTGAGCCGTTTGGGAAAAGCACTTTGGTCTTTGGTCATAATCCTAGAGATAATCGTTGAACGTGTAGAAGCTGATGGAGCCATCAAGGAAGAAAATGTAAAAAGAGAAGGGAAGCCCAGGACCCCAAACACCATGAGCTTTGAATTCTATCAGGTTTTGCATCTTGTCCATTTATTCATATCAGTCTCACTGTAGAGAAGGATGTCCGTTCTTTATTATAATTTCTCAGCATTGTTCTTGGACCCTAGAAAAAACCATCATTTGAGCTGTTGTCCTTCAAGAGCTTTGTGGACGAGCTAAATTCAAATGCCAAGAAGAAACATGGAGTCTTTGGAAAGCTGATCCGGAATCCAACTGTCCCCTCTGAGAGAATATACGGTTCTACTCCCAGCCAGTGGCCCATCAAACAGGTCAGTGGTCTCTGCTGCCCTTTTCTCCTTCCTTTCCAGATTCTCCCTTGTCATTTAAATCCATGTTTCAGGGTCCCTCCAGCGACTTAGGGGAGAGAATAAGAATATTTGACCCTCACAATAATCCTGAGAGGCAACTGCTATTCTTATCCCCATTTTATAGTTGAGGAAATTGAGGCAGGCAGAGATTAAATGACTTGACCAGGCTCACACAGCTAGTGAGTGCTTGAAGTTGGATTGAAATTCTGTTTTTCCTGACTGTTCCATCTAGCAGTCTCATCTATGCTGGTTTGTACATCTTTATTTAATTTACACAAGCAAATTTGCTACTGAGGGACAGCATGGCCTAATGGATAAAAGACTAGCTTTGGGATTGCAGACTGTGGGACTTTGGACAAGTCCCTCTATTTTCCCAGTACCTTGTAAATCCAGAAGAATTGGTGTTCTCCATCACCGGAGCCATTTTCCACACAAGGTGTGCCCAAAGCTGATGAAATCAGAGATCCACTCTTGCCCTTCCAGTCCCTTCCCCCATCCTCATGAGATGTCACATCAGCCGAAGAATTGTTCTTGTTCGCCCCTTGTAGTGATAGTTGGTTTTCCACAGTAACTGGATTCCCCCTCTACCCCTTCCCTGCTGAATCATATGCCGTCTCCTGTCAGTATCATTTGTGCCCGGGGGGTGGGGGGGAAACTCTACCAGAAATGGGTAGTAGCCAGTTTTGCTTGGGTGACTCTCCTTCACTTCCTGGATAAGGGCCAAGATGGCAGAACTCCCCACTGTTATTTCTAGTCCACCCCTCAGCAAGGAATCCCCACCTGCTACTGTGTATTTCTCCTTAACCTCATCCTTGCTAGATCTAATGAGATAGCATATGTCAAGTGTTTTGCAAACTTTGAAAGCTAAATAAATGCTCGCTCTTATTTTTATTTTCTGACACACAGTGTTTACTAAGTGTTTGTTGATTGATTCTTGATCTATACCTTAATTCCATGGATTACAAATAGGTGCTTCTTCCTCAGGGGGTCCAACTCCTTTCTCTTTAGAAAGAGACTCATTTTGTCCATGCAGCTTTGCCCCACTCTTCCCTCCCCTTCTTCCGGCTCCCCCAACATATAAGAGGGAGTAGCCATGGATGGGGATTTTGTAACTGAGGGTGGAGGGTTTTTATGGGAATGAGATGGGGTAATAAATTGTGAGGAGGGAGGTAAGGGAGGAGGACCAATCAGCAGGAAGTTTCTCAGAGTGGATTCTATTTAGAGTGAAAGTGTAGCAATTTAGGATGCCCTCAAGGTAGGTAGCTTATGACAGATTGTGGGAGGGGGAAAAGTTTCCTCCTTCATAAAATCTGGAGATTGGCCCAGATAAATAGCCTCTTAGATCACTTCTTACTTTAATCTGTGATCTGGAAAGTTGCCCATTAATGCAGTGGTGTCTAACTCAGATTAAAATGGAGGTCACTAATCTGTACTGAAGGATCCCCACACTGATTTAGCTTTAAAATGTAACACTGTCGGTGTTTGATTGTATTTTTATTTTTTAAAAATATGTCCCAGGGCAGCGAGGTGGCGCAGTGGATAGAGCACCAGCCCTGAAGTCAGGAGGACCTGAGTTCAAATCTGATCTCAGACACTTAACACTTCCTAGCTGTGTGACCCTGGGCAAGTCACTTAACCCCAACTGCCTTAGCAAATATATATATATATATACCCAAATCTGGGTCTTTCCTAGGATCCGTGGAATCACAAGCTCGTTCCCTATGTTGAGTTGAGAAGGGGACCCCAAAAGTCTGGGGTCACAGACTAGTATTACGAGGTGTCTCAAAAGAATTTGCAGACTTGCACCCATTTCCTTGTCAAGGGGCAAAGTTTATTATAATTGTAACACTATTTACAAGTGGGCTGAGTTCCAAAAGAAAGTAACAGAGGAACAGAAGCAAGGAGACACATTGATCCAGTTTTCTAATTCTATGGCCCAGAGGAGGGGTCTCCACAATTTGGTTCTCACTGACCAGATTATCAGTCAGCACTGAACTGAGGAGGGGTCTCCAGAATCAGGCAGGTTGGTCGTGGGAGTTTCCTGAGGCAGGGTCCAAAGCCAGAAGATTTAGGATTATTGATTTATTGTTACAACAGAAGCCCCCCTAAAATCAGGGGACTACAAAATCAGTGTTATAATATAATCATCTCTCAAGCACTCAGCCCCCAAATTCATTTGGGACAAAGGGACAGAGATCTCCGCCTCTGAGGCTGCTGATAAGGGGTATAGAGCTGTCCTTCCTTAGTGGGGGTCCATCTGAAGAGGGGAGACCCGTGACTTGAAGATGGCAGCAGCAGTGTTCAGTGGGGTTCTGCCAGAATCAGTTATCTGATGGTATTCAGGGGGAACAAATAGGAGAAAATCCACTTGTTGGAGCCTGGAGGAAACAAATCTCACAAGGAGGTTAAAAAGGCAGGGGCCAAATATGAGCAAAAATAATTAAAATGGATTTAGCAGGGGCAATAGTCAGGAATCCCACCCAGAGGAAGGTTGGGGGCGGGGATGATATCTCATGAGTGCTTCTCATCCAAGCAGCTTTCTTAGGATAAATATCAAAGAACGTTTCCCCCCCAAATTTCTGCTTTTGTCTCCTTGAAGGGGTGGGGGCGGTGTCTGAAACAGTGGCAATATACCCAGTGAAAGGAGCACTCAAGACCTGAGTCCCTCAGAAACATGGATGTAGAATGGAAAACAAAATAAAGCATCTCCCTTGGGTGCACAAGGTCAAGTTTTGTGGTAGCTTCCTAGCTAGCTGTCCCCAAGGATGAGCATAAATATACCTTAGTTCTCAGGAGGTTAGGAAGAAGCTTCAAGGAAGGTGGTGTAGGAGCACTATGAGGGGAACGGAGATCCTACAATTATTATGTGGATAAGAGATGGTTTCTGGCAGGAAAACAGGAAATAGGTTAAAGTTATTCCCCTGGGGGGTAGCTAGTACAAAGGGGGTGACATCCAGGGTGGGGATGGTGACATTTGGGAATGGGACCTTTGTAAATAATGCATCAGGTCACATACGTGGACTGCCTTGGGGATGCTGAGGGCACCCCAACAATCCCGAATGCCCCCATTGCCCAACTAAAGACTAAAGAGCTATCGTAGAGGGTGGGGGTCACAGAGTGACACTGAGAGCTAGAGAGAAAATACTAGGAGCAAGGCTCTGGGTGCTGTTAAAGGCACACCTGGAAAAAGGGGAAAATAACAAGAAAGCAAGTAAGCTAATCTTAAGTGTCTCAAGAGTTTTTTGAGAAGTGAAGGCTGGGCCATGGTTGCTCTACAAAGAGCTGGGCAGGCCAGAAAGAAGCTCCCACTGGCTTGTCTCTGGGATTAGAAACTGGTCTGAGAGGTGTCTTTAGGTGCAGCGACAGCTTGCAATAATTATAGAATTTCCCTTGCATATTTAATAGGGGAATTAGAAATATATTTTTGCTGTCAAAAGTCCGCTTTCTTTTCATATAATCCCATGAGCATGCAAAACAAGGAAGACATATTTGGAGTCAGTAGATGTTCACTCTCATTCCTTTCCCCAATTCTAAAACTCTTGGGAGGGCAAAAATGCTCTGAACCTAGTTGGTGGGGGAGGGTTAGAACCTCCAATGGCTGGCGTAGGGTGAGCTTTGAGGCTTTCTCAATTGGAAGGACTGTGGCAGCTAACTGTAAGGCAGGGGGGTCACCCCCAAAACACCAAGTTTTTTGGAGAAATAAGTAAGGGGTCTCGGATCAGGTTCAAGAGCCTGAATCAAGGTCCCTACGACCTAACCCCACCTTTTATCACCATACAGAGGCTTTAGATCGGGCAAGCTCCAGAGCAAGAGACTAATTTAGCTTTCAGGGTTTTAACAAAATGATAAGACTGGGTGAGCATTTAAAGAACTTCAGAGCCCTGCATGGGGGGAACGGGGCTGGAATTCAAGGGTCTGGTGTGGCTGCAGTCAGAGAAGCCTCTTGGGTTATAGATCAAGAGACCTTCTAACCCATACTGGCCACGTGCATCCTTGGGGGCTGTTCCCCTGGATTTGCCCTTTCAAGGGCAAAAAGAAATTGTGAGTCTTTATACAATGGTACACAAAAAAAAGATCTAGAGTAGAGAACCATTATCCCCTGGGATCCTTGTACTGGGCTCACGGCTTCTACTGACCATTGGCTCTGATTATAGAGATTTGCTATAAGAGAAAAAAGCATCAAAACAGTCCTTCAGGTCTCAGCCTGAGAGCACACACACAACAGGTATCCTTAGTTCAATCTGTTTGACAACTGATCATACAGTGATAACCCCACCTTATAGCCACACTCAGAAATAATCAGGTGGGAAACAAAAGAAACAGAACTGGGAAACTGAGTCAGATGGATCCCATCTTGAGCAGAGGCTAAAGTTGTCTCCCAGATTTTGCCCAGATAAGTCATCCACCTGTGACGTTTCAGGAAGGCATTCTCTGAGTAACTTATGGCTACTGACTTACTGATCAGCAATCCCATTCAGAATTCAATCAGTCATAGTCCCAAGAGATTTTATCTCTAATAGCAAATTCTACCAATCGCAGCCTAGGGCTAGAGCCACTATTCTAAAAGTTTACCAGGACTTAAACCCATAAGAGATTTTGTATAATGTGTTTCTTATATTTAAACTTATTCTGGTGTAGAGGATCACTCATCGTACAAGCTTATAGATTCTTAGTAAAAGCATTCCTTGTTTAGAACCCATAAATCCTAAACAGGTTCAGTTCTCAGGGCTGATGACATTGTTTACCTTGATGGTTTCAAGAAAACTGGCAAGCTTACAAAATCATTTCTCTTTTTCGAGCCAGGAAAAGGATGGAGGTGCCAGTTTCTACAGATGGAAGTCTGACTTTAGATAACTAGAGTTTTTAAAGTAGTCCCAAACTTGTTAAGGGGACTTGACTGAGACCCCAGGGAAGCAGCTGAATTTGCTAAGGAGCCCACTCCAATTATTCTTAGTGCTTTCGTGGGCTGTGCTATTGGATACCTCCCCCCAATCTGAAGGAGGAAAGGAGTTCACACCTCATCTTTGGAGATAAACTGATAAGGCTTAATTAACATGATGACTATAACTCCAATTAACTTAGTTAACAATTTTAGAACTTTCCTAAGTAATAGCCAAATAGTTTTAGCTATAGTTTTTATTCCCTTAAATAAGTTTCCCTCTTCTTTTACAGAGAAAACAAAACAATTCTTAAAACTGAGATAAAACAGATTTTAAAAATGATTTAACTTTAATTAATGAGCTTCCCTAGATTCTGATTAAATGTCCCAGACAAACTGAATTGCAATTTGGTTACTTTCCAATTCACACAAATCATTTCTCTTTTTCCAGCCAGGAAAAGGATGGAGGTGCCAGTTTCTACAGACGGAAGTCTGACTTTAGATAACTAGAGTTTTTAAAGTAGTCCCAAACTTGTTAAGACTATCAGTGCAAATAGATCCCTTTAGTGGGCTTTAGTTAGAGCTCATTTAAAATTGCTTTTCTATCATCTCAGACAAATTTCCAGATGACTTTACACACACCGAGAAAGCATTTATCAGTTGTTCACATCAAAATGTTGCCATTTACCTGCTTTGTTTTTCCTTTTTTCTTTTCTTCTAGATTGGAATAAATTCCTGGAATTGTTCCCAATTTTTCAGGAATTTTCCTTGTAATCTAAAAATGACTAATTGCCAAACTTCCTAATCATTGCTTCCAAAACTTTGAGAACCTAAGGTGTTATTTTAATTTTAATTAGCTAACTTTTGGTGTAGCCCCCGGCTTGGCCAGAGCTGAAGTCCACAGAAAAAAGTCGGGTTTTTTAAAGAAAATTTCCCAGCATTCTAACTATAACATAGAGATTATTTTATTTTATTTTATTTTGCTGGTTGCGTTTTAAATCTTTCCAGGTAACAAAATCTAGCTCACAGAACAAACATGAAACAGCATTTTGCACAGACACAGACACAGACAGAATGACATGAAAGAGAAATGTTCCATCTTTGCCAAAAGCTGTAAAATTTTGCCAAAAGCTATCCTGTAGCACTTCTGTTTCCTCTGGCGTCCCAGAGAAGGTGAAAAGGTGAAAAGGTGGTAAAGGTTCCCAAGGAACTTTGCCGAAAATTGTAAGAGTTTCCAAGTCTGGCCATCCCCAGGCAAGGAAAACTTGACAAGCATGGAACTCAAGATGACCCAGACAAGTCTTTTTCCAGTGGCTTGGGGTGTCCCGCTATAGGATTGTGGGAGAAAAAATGGGGGGCTTACCTTGACAAAGAAGGAATCAAGCCAGGGAGGCCAGACTCTCCCTATACGGACCAGCAAATGTTGAGGTTGGGAAGGGGGGACCCCAAAAGTTTGGAGTCAAGAGGAAAAGTTTATTGTAACACCGATTACAAGGGGACTAAACTCCAAGAGAATACATCAAAAAAACAGAAGCAAAGAGACACATTGATCTAGCTTTCTATCATCGCCACGTTAATTCTATGGCCCAGAGGAGGGGTCTCCAGAATTTGTTATCACTGACCAGATTATCAGTCAGCAATGAATTGAGGAGTGGTCTATTCAGAATCAAACAGATTGTGTCTGGGAGTCTCCTGAGGCAGCCTCCAAAGCCAGAATCAAATCCCAAAGATTTAGGATTACTGATTTATTGTTAGAACAGAAGCTCCCTAAAATTAGGGGATCACAAAATCATTGCTACATCACATCCCCTGTGCCAGTCTCCTTTGAGGTACACCGCATTAGAGCTTTGAAGATGGAGACAATGGCCTTCTCAGTGACAAGTAGAGGGAAATTTTCTTGGCTATGATGGCCAAGCCTTGGAAACTAACCGATTGTCATAGTTCTGAGCCCCTGTTAGCCTGTGTATTGGGGGGGGGGAACACCACCAGAAAAAGCTTAGTCCATGTTTGAGGATGAACTTGTATCACCCTCTGTCCTAGAAAGCTGGGCCCCCGGTTTCTTATAGACAAAATAGAGATAACTCTAAAACATCACTTTTTTTCATCCATAAAATGGCCATTGTCATATGTTTACTGTCCAATCTCAGAATTGTTGAAAGTAAACCTCTATAGAAGGCCCCATCGTGTACCTAGAATGTGCCATTAGAGGATTTGTTCTTCTCCCCATCATCAGGTTACTCATATATGTCTAGCTACTTCATCTTCTCCCATTCCCCTAAGTCCCTGTGCTGAACTTTTCTGTTGCCTCCCAATGGTGAGAAAACAAGGAGGGAGGAGGGAAGGGAAGCATCCTCCTGGGACCTTCTCCTTGGCTTCATTGATCATTTTTCCTTTCTAGAGTAACCTGGGCCCAGGTACCTACAACCCTAAACCTGCACCAAGGTATGAGTTAACCAACCAGCATCCATTTGGATCATCTTCAAAGAGGGTGGACCTGAAATACTACCAACATTTTGTTGGAAATACAGTAAGTGAGGATGGCTTTGGGGAGGGTGGGATGGACAAGGAGAAAACAAAGTTTCTGTGACCAGGACTCAGAATGAGAGATGAAGCAGCAGAAGACCATCCCACTCCTTTCCAGGAATATTTGAAACCATCCCACTATTTTAAATCTGCATCTATGGGTAAGCCATCCCATAACCTTTTAAAGGAGAATTTAAAAAAAACCAACCCTCTTAATCCCTTATTTCTATAAGGGAAACCAAACAACAGTCCCTTATTTCTATAAGGGAAACTAAATGTCAACCACCTCACCCTCTCATCTTAATAAGAAAGAAAAGTAGTTGAGTTAGGAAGTCTTTCTGAAATCTTTGCCAAGAAGTCCCACAGATTCATGGATTCAAAACAATTAGGAAATAAGGAGGTGGGATATTGGTGTATTGGGTCCTTTGGAAAAATAAAGCAGTAGACTGGTTGTTGAGTTAGGATTTATGGTCCACCAAATGTTTACTGATGGATGGATCGCCTGTTCTATAAAAGAAGGTTTAACTTTGTCCTCTTGACCTTGGAGAGCAGAATTAGATGTGATGTATGAGAATTGCAGAGAGTAAATCTATTAATAAACATTTATTAAGTACCTACTGTATTCCAGGCACTGTGCTAAATGTTAGGGATACAAAAAGGCAAAAGGCCTTTTTGAAATTTACAATCTAAAGGGGTAGGGACACATGCAAACAAATATAGACAGAGCAAGCTATAGATGAGATAAATAAAAAATAATTAACAGAGTGAAGGCCCTAGAATTAGGGAGACTTCCTGTAGAAAGTAGGATTTTAAAGAATTATACTTAAGCTTGATGTAAGGAAAGAACTTGGTACATTAGAACTGCCCCCCAATAAAATTGCTGCCATGGGAGGACTCCTTGTTAGGAAGTCCATCTGTATACCTGCCTCTGTGCAATTCCACCTGCTGAACCCCACCAGAATATTCACTGTTCCCAGTTTTGCCCCCCAGAAGTCAAACAGTAGCCAGAAGAGAAGCTCTGGCTGTAATCTCTCAAAATCTCAGAATCTGTCATTCTGAGGACATCTATACTGGTAAGCGTAAACATCCAACAACTTTGCAGATCCTGTTCTTGTCTTGCTCCTTTCAGAACCCAGTGGGTGTCGGACGCTACAATCACACAAAACACGAGGCAAAAGATAGACGGCAAAGGTACCGGTCACTGTACCTGTCCAAATCTAACCGCTATCCGTTTGAACACCCTACGAAGGAATTAATCCTACAGTAAGTGAATCCCAGAGCCCCTGGGAATTTGGGCTTGGTGATGGGCCAGGTGCACTAAGGATGAATGTGTGGCTTGGGAGGGCTAGATTCTTGAGATCAGCTTTTGGGTGGGATGATTTAAGTCACCGAATGCTAGACCAGCAAGGGACCTTTGCAGATTGGAACAGAGCTGTAAGCCAAAAGTCGTCACATCTGGTTACCTTGTCTTATATCTGAGAAGCTGAACAACACCCTGGTAGAGGTGAGACTAGGATTTAATTTTCCTGACTTCCAGGCCTTTATTCTGTCCATTAGGGCACACTTCTAGGGGGTTGCAGATTTGGGCGTTTTTGTGGGCTCTGGAAAGGGTCTCATTCCTTTTCCCTACAGAGTGAGAAAGCAGAATATTGTGGTTGTTAAAACTGTATATAAAATAAAAGTCAGTAGGTCTAAGTGAAAACCTAGGAAATCATCCCTCGGCTTTCTGAAGCACCTGAGTTTCGTGGCATCTAATTGGGTGGCGTAGGTTAATCTGCTTCTCACTTCAGCTTGCCTTTCTTTAGAATTCTCCACCTAAAGTGGTTCTTGGTTTTAAAGGGCAGGATCAACAGCCCTCACAGTGTCAGGGTCCCCTGGGCTCTGACTGCCAACTACAAATGGAAGAGTAAGGAAAGCCTTGGAAGATGCCGAGTGGCCAGTTTTGGGGGCCCTTTGGCAGAACATTTCAGATCACAGCACAGCCTAATTCAGAAGGCTTCCCCAGGAAGACACACAGAGTAGAAAGGATCCCAGATGTAGATAGAAAGCTGCCCAGACATAGACAGAAAGCTCCCCACTTTATTCTATTCTCTCTCTCTCTCTCTCTCTCTCTCTCTCTCTCTCTCTCTCTCTCTTTTTCTGAAGCAATTGGGGTTAAGTGACTTGCCCAGGGTCACACAGCTAGGAAGTGTCTGAGACCAGATAAGCTGCCCACTTTAGCAGATCCCCAGAGTCTCACAGCTGTGCCACAGAGAAATTTCATCTTGCTCTCTTGCTTTCTTCCTTGGCAACATAGTCATCCCTGACATGCTAGCTAAGAACACCAGCTATAAGACATGAGTTCTTCCTCCTTTTATCTGCAGCCGACATGAAACCAGAGACTAGGAGAGAGGCTGGTGCCCTCATTAGAATTTCTGGTAGTAGTTGCTACCTTCCTGCGGCCATAATTCAACGGAACCAAGTTAAAATGTATTTTGTGCTGACTTTATGTGACCCCCTGGACTTTGTGAGGTTTTCTTGGCAAAGATTCTGAAAGGGTTTGCCATTTTCTTCTATGGTATCCCCATTTTACAGAAGAGAAACTGAGGCAAACAGAGTTAAGTGACTTGCCCATGAGCTGAGTAAGTGTTGGAGGCTGAATTTGAATTCATACCTCCCTGACTCCAGGCCTGATGCTCTATTCACAAAATAAATAAGACATCATAGATAATATTACATATTAAAACCACATCTCTACATGATGCAGGGATCCTTATGTGGGTGTTAGAAGTCCCAGAATAGGAATCTTTGTCTCCCTGGTGCTGTTGAGTCATTTTTTCAGCTTGTGTGACCCCATTGGGGTATTCTTGGCAAAGACACTTGACCATTTCCTTCTCCATCTCATTTGTAGATGAGGAAACTGAGGAAAACAGGACTAAATGACTTATCCAGGGTCACACAGCTGCTAAGTGTCTGAGCCTGGATTTGAACTCAGAGAGATGAGCCTTTGTGGCTTCAGGTCTGGTGCTCTGTGCACTATGGTGACCAGACCTGTCTGCCTGCTGTCCCCCTCTGTCCAAAGAGGATAATTTAGCCCTGATATTCTTCTGTAAAGCGCTATGGGCGGCTCGAGCCAGAAGGCACCTCAGCCTAGTGGATGAGTCCTGGCCTTGGAGTCAGAGGTCTCGAGTTCAAATTCTGGCCCAGCCTCTTCCTGCCATGTTTGACTGTAGAACCATTGCTAATCTCCCTTTGGCCTCAGTTTCAGCATCTGTAGAAAAGGGTCTTTTTGAAGGTCCTGTCCAGCTCTACAGCAAGGGTACCATTGATGGGATAATGATCGTTTATGGGCCCCCGATTGTTCCAATCTGCTGATGTGTTCTCCCCCTCCCTTTATTCTCTTTTTGTTTCTTTCAGGGAGAGGCTCATCCCCTTTAACAAAGGGAAGAATTTTCATCCCTTTGATCACAGTTCCGACCCCCCTCCTTCGATCTCCTGGCAAAAATGTCCTAAACCAGGGCATCAGCCACACCCTGCAGAGAAGCCTTATCATTCAAAGTAGGGGGGCAGCGAGGGATGTGGGGGCACAGGGAGGGGAATTTAGGAGAGAGAGAAGACACTGCAAAGCTGGGATTTCATCTCAACACATCAGCCTGGCACTAGCCCCCCCGGGACACTCGGGACACACTTTTGCTTCAAGAGAATTGGGGAGTCCAAAGAGAACCCTCGGTTTAACTGGCAAAGAAGGTCAACCAAGCAAACCGCTGGTGCTATATGGGAAGAGGCCATCCTTTTCCAAAACACATTATCTGGGGTTTGGTGCATTAAAGTGTAGATTGAGGGGAACGCATAGAGCCTGTGTCGGGACTGGGCCAGGTGCCAAAGGAAGTGAGTAGAGCATCGGGCAAAGCTGTGTGTGAGTATGTGTGTATGTGAGAGTGTGTGTGTGTGTGAGTGTGTGTGTGTGTATGTGAGTGTGTGCGTGTGTGTGTGTATGTGAGTGTATGTAAGTGTGTGTGTGTATGTGTGAATGTGTGTATGTGAGTGTGTGTGTATGTGTGTGTATGTGTGAGTGTATGTGAGTGTGTGTGTATGTGTGTGTGTATGTGAGTGTGTGTGTGTGTATGTACACGTGCAATTGACTGTAGATATTACACCCTAACTAAAACCTTACAACCAAAGTGGCACTGGGGATATGGGGAAGAAGGAATAAGGAGTGAGGTAGAAAACAGGTAAGGAGATTCACAGGTAGAGGTCAAGAGGCAACTTGTGCTGAATTAGGAGTCAGAGTCCTGGGTGTGAGTTCTGACTCTGTGGCTTACCTGTGTGACCTCAAGGAGGTCACCTTTGAGCCTCTGCAAAACAGGGGATTAATGGTCTCTACCTCATGGGAGCCAAGTGCTTGGGAGCCTTAGGATGCCATCTTGAAATGAGTAACTGAAGAGCAGAAAAAAGGCCAAGAGACGTCAAGGATGCTAGTGTTCCAAGCCGATTCAACGGCTCCATTTTCCAGCTGGGATCTAGGGCTTTGAGCATTCTCAGCTCCAAGTCAGTGGCTCTTTCCTCCACAACAGCCTGCAGGTGTGGGGGAGCACTGAATACTGTCTTTTAAATGATATTCTCCAATCCTCTCTACCAATCTTCTGATTAAATACTGTCACAATTGAAACCAAGGCAAACTGAGGCACAAAGTTCTGAGCATGTGCAATTTATTTGTAAAGCCATCAGAGATCAATAAAAGGGATCTTTAGCTCTTCAGCAAGCAAAAAGACCTCAAATGAGAGCTTTTTTACAAATAAAAGAAGCAGCCTCCACAAGTTAAAAGGCAGCATCATACATGGACAGAATCATACGGCTGGTTCCAAAGGCTGTAATATCCTAGTTGGGAAAACAACATTTGAAATGTAGGGCTAACAACACTCCCTCCTTCCGCCTCGTCCTATGGAAAGCTCTCCGGTGGGGTCCACCTGTGTGTCCCAGGGATACCAGAGCAGGCTTTCTGGAAGCACGATCAGTGTTGCAGAGATAACAGAGCAGACTTCCCAGCATCCACCTGCATCCTTCAAGGATAACAGATTTCATTGGACAGCGATTAGCAGGAAAACTGAACTTCTAACTTCGAGAGGAAAGCCGAACTCCGGAACAACCCTGAGACAAAAGGAAAGCTGACTTGAGAAGTATACAAAATGTTGCCAGTGATACAGAATAGCCTCAATTTTTAAAAATGGAGACAGTATCAATTTAATTTTCTCACTATCTGTATCCTTCCAGAAATTATTACCAAGACGGCGACTCCCCACATCTACTACAAAGAACCAGCTCGTTACATTTGGGGAGCGATCTTTTACCCTGGATAAAGAAACGCAAAAATTGCCTATTTTTGTTTGGGTTCAACCCTACCTGGGCTGCAGGAGACTGAGAAATAAGAGAACCAGAGAGCCAGAGGGAAGTTTTATAGACTGTCAAGCAGACTGAGAGGTGGTGAGTGGAGGCAGGAAAAGCTGGGTTCACATATGACCTCATATACTAGCTGTGTGACCCTGAACAAGGGCTAACTAGGCATATTTGGCTTGGAGCAGAGAAGGCTCTGGAGGAGGGGGGACACACACACAACTCTTGTCAAGTACTTGAAGGACCGTGACCGAGTTTGGCCCTAGAAAGCAAAACCAAAGAAAGCCACAAAGAGGCAAGGAAAAAACCTCCAGAGTTATAACTGTCCAAAATAGAACAGGATGCTTTTATTTTTATCTCATTCCTCTCCCATCCACTGAGACGGCAAGCGATATGATTAATTATACATGTAAAATCATGCAAAGCACATTTCCTTATTAAGCCCATCACAAAAAATAAAAGCAAGAAAAATAAAGTGAAAGAAGTACAATATTTCATTTTGTACTCAGAGTTCATAAATTCTCTCCCTGGAGGGGGACAGTATTTTTCATAACTAGTCCTTTGGAATTGTCTTGGATTAGCTGAATCTTTCACGGTTGAACATCATTACAATATTGCTCTTGCTGTGAACAATAACCTTGTAATTTTTTTCACTTCATTTTGTATCAGTTCATATAGATCCTGTGAC
>JAJPUD010006594.1:113137-125908 GCA_023553655.1 Myrmecobius fasciatus | reverse complement strand
ACAGCAAGTCCACCATCGTCAGCCTTTTTTTCATTAATCCCCTTGAAATTCTTGACCTTTTGTTTTTCCAAATGAACTTTGCTACTATTTTTTCTAGATCTGTAAGATAATTTCTTGGGAGTTTGATTGGTATGGCACTAAATAAGTAAATTAGTTTGGGTAGTATTGTCATTTTTATTATATTCACTCGTCCTACCCATGAGCATTTTAAGTTTTTCCAATTGACTAGGTCTGATTTGATTTGTGTGGAAAGTCTTTTGTAGTTTAGTTCATATAGTTCCTGACTATCTCTTGGCAGATAGATTCCCAAATATTTTATCCTATCATCTGCTATTTGGAATGGAATTTCTTTATCTCCTGCTGCTCAACTTTATTGGTAATATATAAAAATGCTGATGATTTATGTGGATTTATTTTGTATCCTGCAACTTTGCTAAAGTTGTGAAATGTTTCTAGTAGTTTTTTAGTTGAGTCTTTAGGGTTCTCTACGTATATCATCATGTCATCTGCAAAGAATGATAATTTGGTTTCCTCATTACCTACTCTAATTCCTTTAATCTCTTTTTCTTCTCTTACTGCCAAAGCTAACATTTCTAAGACAATATTAAATAATAATGGTAAGAACTAGAACTCTTAATTGAACACCATACAGATAATCTTGATTAGATTAAGTTAAAAAGTTTTTGTGCAAACAAAACTAATACAGACAAGATTAGGAGGGGTGGAATAAATTGGGAAATCATTTTTATATTTAAGGGTTCTGATGAAGGCCTCATTTCTAAAATATATAGAGTATTGACTCAAATTGATAAGAATTCAAGCCACTCTCCAATTGATAAAGGGTCAAAGGATATGAAGAGACAATTTTCAGATGAAGAAATTAAAACTATTTCTAGCCATAAGAAAAGGTATTCCAAATCACTGTTGATCAGAAAAATGCAAATTAAGACAACACTGAGATACCACTACATACCTCTCAGATTAGCTAAAGGCAACAGGAAAAGTTAATGAAAAATGTTGGAAGGGATGTTAAAAACTGGGACACTGATACATTGTTGGTGGGACTGTGAATGGATCCAACAATTCTTGAGAGCAATTTGTAACTGTGCTCAAAAAGTTATCAAACTGTGCATACACTTTGCCCCAGCAGTGTTTCTACTGGGCCTATATCCCAAAGAGATCTTAAAGGAGGGAAAGGGAACCATATATGTAAAGTATTTGTGGCAGCCCTTTTTGTAGTAGCTAGAAACTGGAAACTGAATGGATGTCTATCATTTGGAGAATGGCTGAATAAATTATGGTATATGAATGTCATGGAATACTATTTTTTCTATTAAAAAAAAGATCAGCATTATTATTTCAGAGAGGCCTGGAAATACTTGCATGAACTGATGCTGAATAAAATGAGCAGAATCAGGAGATACATGGCAACAAAAGACTATACAATGATCAGTACTGGTGGACATGGGTCTCTTCAACAATGAGATGTTTCAAACAAATTCCAATTGTTCCATGATGAAGAAGGTGTTCTAAAGTCAGAGAGAGACTATTGGGATCTGAGTGTGGACCACAATAGCATTTTCACACTTTCTGTTGATGTTTGCTTGCATTTTGTTTTCTTTCTCAGGTTTTTTTTTCTTGTAGATCTGATTTTTCTTGTACAGCAAGATCAATGTATAACTATATATGCATATATTGGATCTGTCATATATTTTATCACAGTGAACATATATTGGATCCACTACCTGCCATCTAGGAGTGGGAATGGAGGGAAGGAGAGAAAAAATTGAAACAAAAGGCTTTGCAAGGGTCAATGTTGAAAAATTACTCGTGTATATATTTTGAAAATAAAAAGCTTTAATAAAAAAATTCACTTGACTAAATACAAAAAAAATTAAAACTAAGTAATTGAAAACAAAAACAATTCACTAAAAATTAGAACTGAACAAATGGAAATTAATGACTCAGTCAGACAACAAAAATCATTCAAACAAAAGCAAAAAAATAAAATAAAACACTGGATACTGGAGAGAATGGAAAGGAGGAAATTAAAGAGAATAGCATAATGTAGGGTATATAAGATGGGGGAAATACAGAATTAGTTTATTTAATTGTGAATGTGAATTTGGTAAACTCTTTCATAAAATGGAAGCAGATGGCAGACTGAATTAAATGCCAGAACCCTACAATATGTTGTTTTCAAGAAACACATTTAAAGTACAGTGATACATAAAGAGTAAAGGTAAAAGCCTGAAGGAAAATCTTTTATGCTTCAGGAGAAGTAAAAACAAAAACAAACAAACAAACAAAAAAACAGGATTAGCCATCCTGATTTCACATCAGGGAAAAACAAAAAATAGATCTAACTAAAAGAGCTATGGAAGGAAACCATATCTTGCTAAAGGATACTATAAATAATGAAGCAATATCAATATTAAATATATATCTATATATCTATATATACACATCAAGTGGTACAGAATCTTTTTTTTTTTTTTTTTTTGCTTTGGCAATTTGGGTTAAGTGACTTACTCAGGGTCACGCAGCTAGGGAATGTTAAGTGTCTGAGACCAGATTTGAACTCAGGTACCCCTGACTTCAGGGCTGGTGCTCTATCCACTGCACCACCTAGCTGCCCCTAAAGCATCTTTTTTTTTAATATGATTATATTTTCTTGGGATGAACTCAAAAGAAGAATGGGAAAATGGCACTGAGAAAAGGAAAAAGGGAGAGAATGGATGGGGAAATTTTTGTTACATAAGTACACAGAGCCAAACTGAAGGGAGTAAGAATCTGAACCTATCCATACACATTTCTAAAGTGACAGAGAATTTTAAGAAATAAAGTCAAAAGGAAAAAAATTCCATAGGAAAGCTGCGAATAAAAGTGTAACTTGAACAGAAGCCCAGCAAGAATTACAAGAAGAGCTAAAGAAAGAGATAAAAAGACCAAAAATATATAATTTAAAATAAAACAATGGAAAATGGCAAAAAGAGAGCTATGTGACACAATTATGAAAACAAAATTAGTACCTTGATAAAAGAGGCATAAAATTATTTAAAATAAATACTTTAAAAATTAGAATTAAGCAAGTGGAAGATAAGGACTACATGAAACATCAATGAGCAACAAAACAGAGTCAAGACTGAAAAACAGAATAAAATATGAAATATTTCATTAGAGAAACATCTGATCCAGAAAATGGATAGAGGAAAGGTAATGTTAAAATCATTATACTATCTGTAAACCATGATTGAAAAAAAAGAATAGATATCATATTTCAAGGCATTATTAAGAAAAACTTATCTAGATATCTTAGAATCTAAGAATAGAGTAGAAATTAAAAGATTCCATTGACTTTTTTCCAAGAGAAGTCCCCAAAAAGAAATTCCAGGAATCTCATAATCAAAATTCAGCATTTCCATGTCAAGAAGAAAATATTGAAAGTATACAGAAATAAACAATTAAAATATACTCACAGTCAAGAATAGAAAATTTAACAACTACCCTTATAAAGAGGTTTATATCTTGGGACAAGATTTTCAAAAGATAAAGGAGCTAGGATATCAATTAAAAATTAACCTACCAAGCAACCTTAATATAATCTTACATATGAAAAAATAAACATTTGGTGAAAGAATGTTCAATCATTTCTGATAAAGAGACCATAATTAAATAGGAACTTAGACATTTAAACACAAGAATCAAAAGTAGAATATAAAAGTAAACATGAATGAGAAATTATAAAGGATATAATAAGGTTAATGATTTGCATGATAACTATTAGTGAATATAGATGGAATCTTCTCACCCAGAAGGCATGAATATGATTATATTTTTTTATATTTTCTTGGTATAATCTCAAAGGAAGAATGGAAAAATGACAAAGATAAATGCACTGAGAAAAGGAAAAAGGGAGAGAATGGATGGGGACAATTTTGTTATGTAAGTACAGAGCCAATGTGAAGGGAGTAAGAAATGCTTGAGCTTCACTTTCATATGAACCAGTTCAAGGTGAAAATAGTATATATGTACAATCTGCTAGGTATAAAAATTCATATTCCATAAAATGGACTTAGGAAGTAAAAGAAGCTAAGAGAAAGTAGATGATGATAGAAGGGAGTTTCATTAAGGAGGAAATAGAAGTAAAGCAGATTTTTGCAGGCAAGGAAGAGTTAAAAAAAGAAACTAAATAGAGGAGAGTAGATTAGAGGGAAATGCATAGTTACCCATCATAACTGTGAATATAGATAGAATCAACTCATCCATGAAACTGTCAGTCTCTCATTTCTAATGACAATTTCTTTTGATTTTTACCTATTCTTTTTCATTTTATTTTTATAAAGACATTAAAAATTATTTTCACTTTTTTTTTTATTATTCCCAAATCCTAACAGAATTCCAATAATACTTGAGGGTAGGAATATCAATTTTTTTTCTTAATTTAGATTCCAGAACTTAACACATTCTTTCATAAATAGCAACCATTTTATAAATGCTCATAACCAATTATAAATTCATATGTATATATATATATATGTTTATAGTTATAATATATTAATGAGTATAGTTTGTTAAACAATGAATATATTAGACAAGTAGGGTAGAGAACCTGGAAAATATTGATGATGAAAAATTAAGGAGATAGGTAAATAGTTTGTTTCTACTTTCCTTGAATTCTCACTTCAAATGATTTTGTTTGTGTTGGCAAAATGAAGTAAAATGAACTTGGATTCAAAGAAAAGATTGTCAACCATTTACCTTGGTCATATAATAGAAATATCACTTGATTTGCAGGTTGAAAATTTTAATGAAGGCCTTCATCTGCTGCTTATTATCTATATATCCTTGGAATAGTCAAGTACTCTGTTTCAGCATCAGTTTCCTGTTTCTAACAAAAAGGAATTAGATGACCTCTGTAATTTAGATCCTGGATCTCTAAGTATTATTTTCATTATATAACAATCAAGACAGACAAAGAAAGAAAAAGGAGCTATGCTTTCAGCTTATTATATATAAATAATATGAGTTTAGAATAATATGTAATATTTTGGGTGACATTTTAAACTTTTTTTTCTCTTCACAAAGAATGTGGTCCAGTAAAACATTTTTATATATTTTTATTTTACTCAAAATACTTACACTGAAATTATTCTGAAAATGGATTATCTAATTCAGTCCAATAAACATTTATTGAGTGCCAAGTATGTGCTAGCTATTGTGCTAAATTCTGAGTTCTGCAAGTATCCAGAAGATCAATAAAAAATTAAATAATACAAAAGAAAGTCAGTAACTGGCCTCAACGAATTTACAATCTAATTAGGGACATATCACCCAAAAGGAAGTCAAAAAGAAAATCACTATGTACAAGTTGCAAATTATAACCAGGGAGGGCAGCAGATGCAGAGTGCATTGAGCCTGAAAAGTTCATTTCTACCTTTTATAAAGGAAAATATTTGAAGGGGCTGATACCTCACTCTCCATTCTTTCAATCAGAGGGGAGAATAATCTGAGGGAGATGGTATCTATCAACAATTTAGTTAGCAGTTTAGTAAGATTAGAGATGATGAAGTTAACCTGAGAGGCATCTTTTTCCATGAAGTTGAAATCAGCTGGAGAACATATTTTATATTCACACTTTTCTTTGTGTTCATTCCTGAACATAAAATGATTTTTTCCATTTTATTTAAACCAATCAATTTCTGTCTTAAAACCACTTTTTGAAAGATGTCTTTCTTTTTTAGATTCTAAATTAATTTTTTCTTTTCTTTTTCCCCAATTGTACATTATATTACCTATTATTTGCACCACATGTTTTAGCATTTATTAATAAACAGTCCATACTTGTCTTCTAATTGTGGTAAGTCTATTATGACATTATAAGTACATTTATGCCAATTAAGTAATAATTTCTTCATGCTTTGTAGCTTCTAAATCTGCCACACCTTCTTACCTATAAAAATTTAGGACCCTTTGATCTAACAATTATAGGTAGATACCACAAAAGGGAGGAAGCCATAAGTGAGGGTTATAGATATTTGGTTGACTGAGATAAATATTTATATTTAGCTATATATGTATATATGTATTTTGCAATGTTTTTTCTTCAAGAATTAATTTCTTGTCACCAAGTCATATGCATATGTAATACATTTCAAAGATTAGGACTGACTTTTAAGGAGAAGCCAAAATCCAGAATGGAATGCCTACTAGACAGCTTAATTTCAGAAAGTATGCCAAAATCCAGCATCAAACCCAAACCGGAAATTATTCCACCAGAGAAGCATCCAGATGGTCAAAACTATCACAAATATCTATACCATATAATCATCAAGTTGATCTGAAGAGAAGATAACCCAAGAAAAGAAATTATGTGATTCTACTGAGTCATAATTTAAAACATGCAATTCATTCATCCAAAAAAAGGTTTGTGGGTAATGTGAGAGATCATCTTTGCTAAACCATCATACTGTGGGATTTAACATTTTACATTTGCCCTAGTCACAAAAAGCCTGTGTCGTTTGGATACTGGAAGTACAGTTGTGATAAAAACCAATTATCACATTATGATAAGTAAAGCATTTTCCTAAAATTATATCACTAAATACTAAAAACAACAGTTTTACAATGATATTATTATATTTGGTGGTCCAAGAGACTTTTGAATTTTATAGCAATAATCCTATAAACAAACAGCAACAAAATTAGAGAATGTTTATCAGCTTTCTCCAAAATAATTACCATTCATTAAACAAGACTTTAGAAACAATCAACATATGAAGTGCTTTATCATGAGGAATATACAAATATATAGGCAGATTTTTTTCCCTTGGAGGTTACATTTTATGCCTATATTTTATTTTGATATCACACACTGTGTGGAATTTATATGCTATCCAGCATTACCATTGATATATAGGCATAAATTAATATCTGAGGAGAGACATTATGACATAGAGAACATCATGATACAATTGTTAGAAGACTGTACCTGAAACTAGGATGATCTGGGTTCAAACCTAGACTGAAATATAATACCAGGGTAACTATGTTCATATGGCATTGATCTATCTGAGTTTTATTTTCGAAATTTGTATCATAATGATAACAATATCTATGTTTGTATTTACCTATCCCTTATTTATAAGATTATTGCAAGGTTTGTATAAAAGGCACTGCAAAAGTTTTAGTGAAGTTGTAAACTTTAACAATTTAGAAATAGAAATATTACATGGACACCTAGGTGGTGCAGTGGATAGAGCACCAGCCCTGAAATCAAGAGCACCTGAGTTCAAATCTGGTCTCGGACACTTAACACTTCCTACCTATGTGACACTGGGCAAGTCACCTAATACCAATTGCCTGAGTAAAAAATAAATAGAAATACCACACATAAAAACAAAATTTTTAAATTTATTTTTACATTTATTTAGTTTTGTTTCTTAAAAGTAATTTTTAACAGGACAGACATCTTTTCATTATGGCCTCATTTTTTGTCTTTTTCTGAATGACACTTTTTTTCAGACTGGAGCATAAGTAAAGGGGCAATATCTTGCTTGGCCATTTCTGTCAACTGATCTATTTCCATTAGTTTTTTTTTTCCTTATGAAATCACATCGAAGATGTTGTGTTGTATGCAACAGCACCATGATTTTGGATGATTGTAAGGATACAATTAGAAATTCAATTCTTTCAGTCACTAAACAGCAATTGATCAAAGCTTTTACAAAGTTTAAACTACAAAGTTAAAACTCAATTTAAAGTTTTATCTCAATGCAAAATAGTGATAAGGTTGGATTTTAATAAGAAATAACAATATTTTGAAATTTTAATCAATTATTCTTTAAAATACCCCAAATGGCATAGTACTCAATAAACAAAAATATCCCAACTATTGAAATAAGAATTCACCATCTGATTAAAAATATTGCTGGAGATAATTGTATAAGTATGTCTACATATATTCGATTTGTCATATATTTTAACATAATTAACTTGTATTAAGCTACCTGCCATGTAGGGGAGAAGGTGGGGGAAAAAGAGGGGAAAATTTGTAACAGAAGGTTTTGCGAGGGTCAATGTTGAAAAATTATCCATGCATATGTTTTCCAAATAAAAAGCATTAAGGAATTAAAGAAAAAAAAATATTGCTGGGAAAAGTGATCACCAGTCTAATTCTGGGGTTTTACTTCGCTCATAATAAAGCAAAGGTGACAAAAAATAAAATCGTGAAGGAGCTTTAGAAAAGATCAAGTATATTGATATGTTTTTAGTGGAATTGTGCATACAAATTATTCTGGAAAGCAATTTAGTATTCTACACAAAAAGTTACTAAACAGTAATGATTTTTGAGCCAATTATCCTAGATTCCTCATTTTCTCTTAGCTTTTATCCTTTCCAATAACCCCCTCATATTCATTAAATTGTAACATCTCTCATAGGATCTCCTTTCTCTTTCCCAGAGAATAATTTTAAAACTATGACTTTGGTTAAATACACAAAGGTAACGTACCAGAAGATGCCAAGACTGGGAATTAAGAAAGCTGAAGCAATTAGTTCCAGGTGTTGTGCATATGAATAAGTGCATTCTGGTGGCATTATCTATCAGAAAATATATTATTTTAAATTCAAGAATAATTGTTGGGAATACAAATCTTTACTAGCTTGGGAAGATGAAAATGAATGGAATTACAATCTACTATAAAAAATCTAGATATCTTTTAAGTTAACTTAAATAGGAATTGTCATGTGCCCCATGTAGTTGACATATTTACTGGAAAATAGAAATTTCCCAATGTTTTTCTATTTAAATTCCTGCAGAGAGATATGTCTAGAAGTGAAAATATCTTTTCTCCTGTTTTAAGAGTGGGTAGAGATTAGTTTTCTGGGGGCGGAGCCAAAATGGCCAAGTGAAAAGGTGACTTTCTCCCTCTCCTCAGATCTTCTCTCAAATCAAGAATAAAATAAGCCTCTGAACTGATCTTCAAGTCAACGAACTCAGAAATATTTGGACACTGCTCTCTGGATAACTTCATATCAGGTTAGTCGGACTGGAACAGAGAGATAAATACACTACTGCTGTGTAGGCCGGAAGTGAGGGTGGGACTCAGCACAGCTCATCCTGGCAGAAATTCCAAACTCCAAACTCCAAATTCCAAACACCTGGAGTTTATCTGAGGCACTTGGGACACTCTGCCCTGATTGGGGGCAGGTGTTCTGGCAGACTTGCCTTGTTTAAGGAGTAATTCGGACTTAGTCCTAGCCCCTACCTGCCCAGCACCTTAAGTCAACTCGACGAAGTGCCCCAGGACAAAGCTTTTCAGCCCGCTTTCAGGGACTGTTTTTTTTCCCCTACCTTAAAGAGATATCCACACTGTCTAAAAAAAGAAAAATGAAGAAGCAAAAGAGAGCTCTCACCATAGACAGCTTTTATCAAGGCAAAGAAGCTATGACCCCATAAACTGAGGTTCCTTTAGACAAAACTCCAGAGAAAATCAGCAAGGACGATCACTGGTCCCCTTTTCAAAAGGCCTTTCTGGAAGATTGCATAAAGAACCTCAAAAGAGAGCTGGAGGATAAATGGGAAAATAAACTGAAATCAGTGCAAGAAGGATACAATATCTTGCAAGAAGGATAGGATGCCCTGCAAAAGAGATATGAAAAAGAAACCAATTTATTGAACAATAAAATTAGTGAAGTGGAAAAAGAGTGCAATGAACAATTTGGCCAATTACAAAAGGAGATTAAAAAGGTAACTGAAGAAAACAACACTTTAAAAATAAGAATTGAACAAATGCAAGTGAATGACTCAATAAGACTTCAAGAATCAGTCAAACAAAAACAAAAAAAATGAAAAAAAGAAGAAAATATGAAATATCTCCTAGGAAAAACAACTGACTTGGAAAATAGATCTAGGAGACACAATCTAAGGATTATTGGACTTCCTGAAAGTCATGATGAAAAAATGAATCTAAACACTATCTTCCAGGAAATCCTGAAAGAAAACTGCCCTG
Organism: Myrmecobius fasciatus; assembly: GCA_023553655.1. NCBI lineage: Eukaryota > Metazoa > Chordata > Mammalia > Dasyuromorphia > Myrmecobiidae > Myrmecobius > Myrmecobius fasciatus. The sequence continues at coordinate 115,895 of JAJPUD010006594.1, read as the reverse complement.
AGATTGTAGAATCAAAGGGCAAAATCAACATTGAAAGAATTCACCGATCACCTCCTGAAAGAGACCCCCAAATTAAGACCCCAAGGAATATCGTGGCTAAATTTCAGGACTATAGCACCAAGGAACAGATTCTACTAGCAGCTAGAAAGAAACAATTCAAATACCGAGGATCAATAATTTGAATCACACAGGATCTGTCAGCCTCCACACTGAAGGATCAAAGGGCCTGGAACCAGATGTTCCGAAGGGCAAAGGAACTTGGATTACAACCAAGAATAACCTATCCAGCTAGAATGAGTATTATCCTTCAGGGAAGAAGATGGTCATTCAATGATATAGGTGAATTTCACCTATTTCTAATGAAAAGACCGAATCTGAACAAATAATTCGACACCGAAACACAGAACTCAAGAGATGCATAAAAAGGTAAAAAGGAAAGGACTCTTGAGAACTTTATTTTTACTAGGGGGATACTTAAAGTTTGGGGGTATGATTAACTAGATATTACTTTGATAATATGAAAAAGAGAACTAGAGGGGAAAAGGTTGTCATACTGGGGAAAAGAGGGGAAAAGTGGTAAAATAAGATCTAAAAAAAGGAGGTAAAAATAAGGTAAAATCACTTGAAGAGACCAAGAAAACCTAATATAATTGAGAGAAAGAGGGGAGGGAGATGAGCATTGTGTAAATCTTACTCTCATCAGGTTGGGCTCTAAAAGTGTATATCAGACATTTGATTTATCATAGAAACTTGTCTGTTGCTAGAGGGAAGTGGGAGGGAAAGGAGGAAAAGTAAGGGACAAACTAATAGAAGGGAAAATAGAAGAATCAGGGGAAAGGAGTAAAAACAGGGGGAGGGGATCTAAAGGATGGAATATTGTTTGGGAGAGGGGGTCATCAAAAGCAAAGTACTGAGGAGGAGGGAAGGGAGAAAGGGGAAAGGAAAGGGGAAAACATAACTTGGGTAAATAAGATGGCAGGAAATAAAGAATTAGTTATTCTAACTGTGAATGTGAATGGGATGAACTCTCCCATAAAGCGGAAGTGGATATCAGACTGGATTAAAAACCAGAATCCCACAATATGTTGTCTACAAGAAACACATCTAAAACATAGTGACACATATAGGATGAAGGTAAACGGCTGGAGCAGAAAATATTATGCTTCAGGTGAACACAAAAAAGCAGGGGTAGCAATCCTTATGTCAGATCAAGTAAAACCCAAGATAGATCTAATCAAAAGAGATAAGGAAGGAAACTATATTTTATTAAAGGGTACCATAGATAATGTAGAAATATCTATACTAAATATATATGCACCAAGTGCACTAGCATCCAAATTCCTAGGGGAGAAATTAAGAGAGATGCAAGAAGAAATAGACAGCCAAACTATACTCTCAACCTTGCTCTCTCAGAATTAGATAAATCAAACTACAAAATAAACAATAAAGAAATTAGGGAGATAAACCAGTTGCTAGAAAAGTTAGGTATGATAGATCTATGGAGAAAGTTGAATGGAGACAGTAGGGAGTTTACTTTTTCTCAGCAGTCCATGGAACCTATACAAAAATTGACCACGTGTTAGGGCATAAAAATCTCAAAATCAATTGCAGAAAGGCAGAAATAGTAAATGCATCCTTTTCTGACCATGATGCAATAAAAATCACATGCAATATAAGGCCAGGAGAAAAGAGACCAAAAGATAATTGGAAATTAAATAATCTAATCCTGAAGAATTAATGGGTGAAAGAGCTAATCATAGACACAATCAATAATTTCATCCAGGAGAATGACAATAAGGAGACAACATACCAAAATTTGTGGGATACAGCTAAAGCGGTTATAAGGGGCAATTTTATATCTCTAGATGCTTACTTGCATAAAATATAGAAAGAAAAGTTCAACGAATTGGGCTTATTATTAAAAAAATCTAGAAAAAGAACAAATTAAAAACCCTCAATTAAATACCAAATTGGACATTATAATAGTAAAAGGAGAAATTAATAAAATTGAAAATAAGAAAACTATTGAATTAATAAATAAAACTAAGAGTTGGTTCTATGAAAAAACTAACAAATTAGATAAGCCTTTAGTTAATTTGATAAGAAAAAGGAAAGAGGAAAATAAAATTGTTAGTCTCAAGAATGATAAGGGAGAACTTTCTTCCAATGAAGAGTAAATTAGAGCAATAATTAGGAGTTACTTTGCCCAACTTTATGCCAGTAAGTTTGATCATCTAAATGAAATGGAGGAATATCTACAAAAAGAGAGATTGCCCAGGTTAACAGAAGAGGATATAAATTATTTAAATAGCCCCATATCAGAAAAAGAAATAGAAGAAGCTATTAACCAACTCCCTAAGAAAAAATCTCCATGGCCAGATGGATTTACATGTGAATTCTACCAAACTTTGAAAGAACAATTAATTCCAATACTACACAAACTATTTGAGAAAATAGGGACAGAAGGTATACTGCCAGAATCCTTCTATGAGACCGATATGGTGCTGTTAGCTAAACCAGGTAGGGTGAAAATAGAGAAAGAAAACTATAGACCAATTTCCCTAATGAATATTGATGCAAACATTTTAAATAAGACATTAGCAATGAGATTACAGAAAGTCATCCCCAGGATACTACACTATGACCAAGTAGAATTTATACCAGGTTTGCAGGGCTGGTTCAATTTTAGGAAAACTATCAGCATAATTAACTATATTAATAACCAAACTAAAAAAATATGATTATCTCAATAGATGCA
>JAJPUD010006594.1:84787-106157 GCA_023553655.1 Myrmecobius fasciatus | reverse complement strand
ATTTACATTTAATGGTTCTGATAAAGGCCTCATTTCTAAAATATATAGAGAATTGTCTCATATATATAAGAATTCAAGCCCCTCTTCAATAGATAAGTGGTCAAGGGATATGAACAGACATTTTTCAGATGATGAAATTAAAACCATCTCTAGTCCTATGAAAAGTTGCTCCAAATCACTATTGATCAGAGAAATGCAAATAAAGACAACTCTGAGGTACCACTACACACCAGTCAGATTGGCTAAAATGACAGGAAAAGATAACGATGAATGTTGGAGGGGATGTGGGAAAACTGGGGCACTAATACATTGTTGGTGGAACTGTGAACGGATCCAACCATTCTGGAGAGCAATTTGGTGCTATGCTCCAAAAGTTGTCAAACTGTGCATACCCTTTGACCCAGCAGTGTTTCTACTGGGCCTATATCCCAAAGAGATCTTAGAGGAGGGAAAGGGACCCACATGTGCAAGAATGTTTGTGGCAGCCCTTTTTGTAGTAGCTGGAAACTGAAAACTGAATGGATGCCCATCAATTGGAGAGTGGCTGAATAAATTATGGTATATGAATATTTGAATTTTGAATATTATTGCTCTGTAAGAAACGACCAGCAGGACGATTTCAGAGAAGCCTGGAGGGACTTGCCTGAACTGATGCTGAGTGAAACAAGCAGAACCAGGAGATCATCATACACAGCAACAACAGTATTACATGTTGATCAATTCTGATGGACATGGCTCTCTGCAAAAAAGAATTGTCTCAAACCAATTCCAATTGTTCACTGAAAAAAAAATATATACACCCAGAGAGAGGGAAATGAAATATGGACTATAATGTAACATTTTCATGATCTCTATTGACATCTGCTTGCATTGTGTTGCCTTTCTCTGATTCTTTTTTTTTTTCTTGTAGATAGGATTTTTCTTTCATAACTTCTCAAGCATTTCAACATTATTAACATGTAGTGGACTTTCTGCCATCTAGGGGAGGGGAGGGGACTGGGGGTAAAATTTGTATTGGAAAGCTTTGTAAATATCAATGTTGGGGAACTACCCATACATATGTTATACAAATAAAAAGCTTTATTAAAAAAAAGAGTGGGTGGAAATGAGTCTCATCAGAAAAATGAGGCCTGAGAAGATAAAGAGTAACAATCAGATTCATATGTGAGTACACAAGACAAAGCAAGTATATAAATTGGGACAACCCAAAGGTTTGGTTATTATATGGTGGGAGACCTGGGTGTCTTATTGTTTTGCCTTGTGAATGTTACCACTGCCACTGCTGCTATTGCTGCAACAATTACTGATTCATTGATGAGTGAATACTTAAATACTGACATATTAGGATAACGTCTCTAATCAATGCATGCAGAAACCAATAGAAACATCATTGGCAATAGCCAGAGTCTCCTATAGCTATGATAGAGTGGCTGAATTCTCACTTTGCCATTCTTTGCATTATTGTTGCTCAATACTGTCTGACTTTTTGGAACCTAGTTTGATTTTTTTCTTGGCAAAGAAATTGGAGTGTTTACCATTTCCTTCTGCACCTCATTTTGCAAATGAGGAAACTGGGGCAAACAAGGTTACATGATTGGTCCCGTGTAGCACAACTAATGTTTAAGGCTAGATTTGACGTTAAATCTTCCTGATTTCAAGACCAGTGCTCTATCCATAGCACCACCTAGCTGCCTGATGCTTTGCATTAATCACACTGTAATTCTTTAATTCTCTCCATGCTATTTCCCCCTTGATACTTCTTTTTCTCTGATACAGCGTGGTTTAATTATTGGATGGCTGATTTGTGATATCTCAGTGAAATGCATTGAGGGTCAAGAAGTGGTCAAGTGGAAAGAAATAGAAAGGATCTTCCCCAAAATAATGAATATTAGAAATATATAAAAGTCATATTTTATTTACTCAGATATTGTAGAGCTTTTCCAAATGCAGAGAAAGAAGACATGAATATAAATCAAATCTACACTAAAAGAATTTAGAAATTTCTTGTGAGAAAGCATGGAGTTTACTTTTTTGAAATGATTGACTTCAGCACTTTTCTCATTTTTTCTTCCAGTGGCATTTATTTTTCTTTTATTTTCCTCAATTACACATAAATTTTTTAGTTATACATGTACATCCTTCTTTTTTAAAATGTATTTCCTTATGAATTATGCTGGGAGAAAAAAGTCAGAACAAAAGAAAAATCATGAGAGGAAAAAAAATAGAAAAAAGTGAACATACAATCTTTATATTTTTTACTCTGGATGCAGATACCATTTACAATCCAAAGTTAATTGGGATTGCCTTGGATCACTGATCTGCTGAGAAGAACCAACTCTTTCATAATTGATCATCACATAAACTTGGTATTTCTGTGTACATTGTTTTCTTGGTTCTGCTTGTTTTGTTTGGCATCAGTTCATGTAAATCTTTTTTGGCCTTTGTGAAATCAGCCCATTCATTATGTTTTGTAAACAATATCCAATTAGATCATATTTGTAAAGCACTTGTAAGAGTCTGCCATATAGCATCACTTAATACATATTTCTTCCCTTCTACAGTTCCTTTGTGTTGATGCTGAATCTATTGATTTAATACCTATGCCAGTTCTGAAGGTACAGGAAAGTAGTTTGAATATCAGAAAAAAAAATAATAAAGTCAGTGATTATCTCACATTACAAAGTGAAAGGAATTTCCTACTTTAATTCACTGAGGAAAAATTACATTTACCATTTCATAAAGCATGACAAAAGTAATTCTAAAAATTCCAAACTTTGAGTCTTCCCTCTTATCCCAATTATTGTTACCTTTTCCTTCCTAATTTGTTTCAAATTGCTGTGATTAATAGTTATTATGGAATGAGATAAAAAATGTAACAGATATGATTAGAAGACTCCCATAAGGGAAAAGAAAGGTATTGCCAGCTCACAGTTGTCTTTTCTTATGCAAATATTACTGATGGTAATTGTCAGGAAGTTACATGTTATGCAAATAAACACCCCCCTTTAGATGTTTTAAACAATTCTATTTGCAATGTTCTTTGTCTTGTTAGACAAGAAAGCCAACAGGCTATTCCATTCTTTCATGAACTTCTTTCCCAGCAGATTGGGGTAAGAGAATCTTGTGGATTAGAAATGTTACTGGAGTATATCAACATAGCTTAAGCTCCAGTAACACAGGAAACTCTTTGACAGGGTAGGAACTATACAGACATACAAAAGGAATCGTAGTATAAAGAAAGGTAATAAAAGGAATAAACTAGAAATGGGGGAGAGGAGGTCATTGAAACTGCAATATGTTTAATGTCATAAAATCAAAAGCATCATCCCTTCTCTGAAAGAGAAGTTCAAAATACACATTCTATATTAATGTACCATGGGAGTGTGCCAAGAAAAATCCTTGATTGTCATGAAAGAAAATGCTAAAGAAAAAACTGAATTTATCAACCCTAAAAAATCTGGCCTCATTAAGGAATACTTATTTTATCATTTGTTTCCTAGCATTATGTTTCTTTGCCTATTCAGACATCCTTAGTCAACCAAAATATCTCTTTGAATTATGTCCAATATGATGAAACACAATTTTCAAAAGGCACTTTCAATTTGTACTTCATATTAAATAATCAAGTTACTCACTCAGTTAAAAAGTTTAGAATCATAGAATCTAAAACATGAGAAATACTCAAGAAAGAGGATGATATAGCCCTCTAATTTGCATAAAGAAATTGCAGTCAGTAAATATATGTATTTATAAATATATTTATGTATATGGGTGCATATACACGCATATAGACACTATATTTATTTATATGTGTATACATATACATATATAGTCATGTACTCATATATTTATATACATACATCCATCCATATGTGTGTGCATGGTGTATGTGTATTCACTATAAACACAGTATTCACAAAGAATATAAACATTATAAGTTGTTTGGTACTCTTTTCTTCATTCATTTTTTACTTGTCTTTTGTTTTTGTTTTGTTTTGTTTGGTCTCTGGTATGTGCTTTTTTAAAATTTCCATCCGTCCCCTAATTATAGAGTAAAAGAATGACGAGGAAAAGAATCATAATTTCCTAAATTCAACCATCAGGATTACATTAGGGCATTACTGAGATCATTTATAAGTACTCATTAGAGGTTTTTCTTTATATAATATGTTTTTAAGAAATACTATTTAAATGGATACATTTAAGTAATAATTTATTTCTTTAATCAGAGAAATAGCTAAATTGAGTTCTGTTTTCTATTTTTCTTCCAAAGGAACTCATGGATAAAATAAATATCTGAAAGCTGTGTAGTTTCCTTTCTGTTTTCTTCCTCTGTCTTAAGAATTCTTTCTGTCTTTCCACATATACTTTTTAAACTTTTCACAATAATTTCCCCACCCACTGTATATTGTTGATTTGGGAGATGAGAATTAGAACATCTCAATTTCAATTTATATCCTTCATCTGGACTTGGAGTAAAAAGACCTGGGTTTTAGCCAGAACATGTGGATCTTAGAACAATTCTTGGCCTTTTTTTCTTAATTCATCTATAAGATGGGGATAATAATTCTTGCATAATATCCTTTCTAGATGTTGATGAAGGCTTATAAGATTGACTAGAAGAGGTATATGTCCCCATTTTTTCAAAGACAAATAATCTCCTTGTACTAGGTGACTTTGGGGGGAATGTATTGAAAACACTTATTAACTCATTCTCTACTGTATACAAACATTTTCATGTATCATCCATACTCAAAAAACCCTCCCCTGATGCTTCCGTCCCCAATATCAGTAGCCCTATATTTCTTCTGCCCTTGGTTGCTATATTCCTTTAAAAGGCTACCCACAATAGGTACCCTTCACTTTGTCTCTTCTCACTCCTTCATAATCCAGCTTCCAATCTCATCATTCAACTGAAACTATTATTTTGAAAGTTATCATTGATCTCTTAAGTGTCAAATCCAAAGACCTTTTTTCTGGGTGCTCATTATTCTTGTCCTCTCTATAACCTCTGACACTGTTATGTCAAGGACCATTTTCTGCTTGATACTGTTTTCTCTTTAGATTTTTGGGAAACCACTTTCTCTTGGTTCTGTTCCTCTCTTCCTTTCAGATTTTTTTTGCTAAATCCTCATCATTTCCCCCTCCCTTCTTTCATTCCTCATTTCCTTTCCCCCTTCTCTTTATTCTTTTCCTCCTTTCCGTTCCTTTCTTTCTTTTTTTGCTGAATAGGTAGGGATAGTGAGATAGAGAAAGTGTTTGCTTCATTTTTTAGTTGAGGAAAAATTATTCCCTTCCAAGGGATGAAAAGACAACAAATGGAGAAAAAAAAATCACACTCCAAAGAGCAAATACTCCTCATTGATAGGTAGATATACTTTCTATTTTGCAAAATATTATCCTTGAAAGTATATTTGTGTATCATTTACCTAATATGGAAAATTAAGCTGCAAACTTGCTGGGTTGTGTAATGGCAAAAAGAAGTCTGCAAAAGATAATATCATTTCAATTGAATCGTTGAGGTAGGGTCACATCATCATAAAGAGAAAAGTTCAGAAAAGACATTAATGGCTACTCCAACCAGTTTTTTTTTTAATAATAAGAAAATGCTAATTTATTTACCCAAGACCTAATAGCTACTAGGCATCATAAATAGGTTTTAGATTCTGTCCTGATTCCAACTCCAGGCCTCTAGCTTGATCTATCCTCTCTCTGGATCTTGAATAGACAGAATATTCATTTTCTATTTTATGACTTGATAACATAATCCCATAGATAAATATTAGCATTTTCACAGAAAATTAGGTTTGAATTTCACATTGCAGAATGCAAACAATAAGATAATTCAATGTAATCAAACTGATTGTAAAACTGATATCTTACTTTCTTGTGTTCCTGATTATTTTTGCATACTTGTCCACATTTACTTTTAAGCTTTCCTTGGTATTATTTAATTTTGGTTGATTATGTGACTTTCATATGGCTTTCATATGGCTCATTACAATTACTCATGCTGTCTCATTGGAATTTGCCCTGAGATCACTTTTTTTTCAAAATGTTTAATTCCAAATTAAATTGAAGATCAATGAATATATCCTTGCAACCCTAAAATAAAGATTCCGTGTAATTACATATCTGAAGGATGCCTTGGTTTACTTTCTGTTTATGTTTTCTCTTATATTGTTATATTGATTAAGATGATTGGATTTTCATATAGATAATAGAAGATAATTGGAATTTTTTATATGATTGAGATGATTTACAGCGTCACACTTTTTATTCGTTGTTGGACATATGGCAGTTTATTTTTATTGATGAATTTTGTCAGCATAGCAGAAAACAAACAAACCATCAAGACAATAAATTTCTCAGAAATAATTAAGCAAAACAGCATTAGCAAAACTCACAACTCCTATGTAACATGAGTGTTACAGTTCATTGCCACAGGTCCTGAGAAGTAAACCAACTACTTGTTTACAATCTGATAAGAGTCCAAAGGAGAATTCCATCACAGGTCTTCCTGATTTCAATTTTAACAGTCACCTGTTATGCTGCCTTATTTAAAAGCTTTGTAATTTTCAACTTCACACTTTGTAACTTGCCTTTTTTTGTTTGTTGTTGGTTTTTATTAAAGCTTTTTATTTGCAAAACATATGCATGGATAATTTTTCAACATTAACCTGTGAAAAACCTTCTTTTTCCTCCTTCCCCCTACTCCCTTCCCTAAATGGCAAGTAGTCCAATACATGTTAAATTATGTATACAAATATGACAAATTCAATATATGTATACATATTTATACAGTTATCTTGCTGAACAAGAAAAATCAGATCTATAAGAAAAAAAAACCTGAGAAGGAAGACAAAATGCAAGCAAATATCAACAGAAAGTGAGAAAATGCTTTGTTGTGGTCCACACTCAAAACCTGTAAGTTTCTCTCTGGGTGTATATGGCTTTCTTTATCATTGAACAATTAGAATTGGTTTGAATCATTTCATTGTTGAAGAGACCCACATCCATAAGAATTGATTATTGCATAATCTTGTTGCTGTGCATAATGATCTCCTGGTTCTGCTCATTTCATTTAGCATCAGTTCATGCGAGTCAGAGTCACACTTTAAATACTTCTCCTTTCCCAGGATATTAATCATATTTCTTTAAGCAGCATTCTTATGAAGGAAAAGGATTTACAATTAAAAATTAACATAGAAGAATTGTTTCAGTTCAGAATAAACTAATTCAGTCATAGAATTAATGATTAAATAAATAGAATTCGTTCAAAATGGTACTTCTGTTGCTTTTGAATTAAACAAACCTGGGTTTTTATTTGCATCATAGTAGTATGTGGAAATTGTTTTCAAAATTTAGAAAATCACCTCCTAAAAAGTGTAAAATCACTATTTAAATAGTTTTACCTTCTATTTACTCTGCAATGTGTATATACAGAGAGAGGGACAGAAAACACAATAAATTTTTAACGTTTTGTTACATGTTATTTTTTATCTTAAAAAACAAAACCTGGATATGTATTAGACAATAAAAAATGGATGTAAGAAAAAGTGAAAAAACAAAATAATTTAAGACTTTAGTCTGTCCTATTGTACAACTTAATGACAACCTGATGTGGTCCATTTTAAAAATGTGAATTTTTCACCACTTTCAGACTTGGTCAACCTATAAAACTTAAGTATCTGTATGTTTTTTTAACTTTTTTTTTCTTTCCTTCATAAGCTGCAATTGAATGTTGCTTACATCCTACTTTTAATTTTGACTTAGAATTTTTTATTCCCCCCAAAGAAAATGGTAACTAGTTGCTTCATTAAATGAGGAAATTAATGATTAGGAATATAATATTTTGTATTTACTACAAATTTAATTCTTATTATGGTTTCCAAATGGAGTCATCAATTTCATAAGAATAATTTTAGGGCAATATTGTAGTTTTTCTTTTTATTCCTTACAAACTATCAAGTGGATATTTTCTAGTTATCCAAGAAACAATAAGTATATTTTTCACTCTTAAATAAGATCATAAATTTAGAGGTACTAAGGATCTTGGAAACTATCAAATCTAGTCACTTCATTTAACAGATGAGAAAAAAATAAAATAAATAATTTGGGAAAAAGAAGATCTTAACATTTTATGTATTGTCTATGTAACTGCAAACAATATATTCCTTTCCCCAGTACTTCCTCTTGACTTTGTTGTATTTATTCTTTAAGTATCAGATCAATAACTGATTCTTAGGGAATTGCCTCTTTCAAACTGATTGTCATACATTTTATGCACTTTTACAATTCCAATTTTTATGATTATTATTTATATTACATATGTCATCATACCCATGAGATGATTCTAAGTTCCTTAGGTTGAGTGTTTTGTCTTTATATTTCACTTTTTAGCTCACATATTACAAATGCTTCATAGATTATATTAAATTATAAATTATATTAAATAAATAAATGTACTAAAAATACCTGCCTTGAAATAGTAATGGTGTATATTTGTAGTGTCTTTTACTGTGTACTAAGTGCTTTTTTTTCATCAAATCTGAAAAAGAAAAAAATGTATTTCAAATATTAGACTCATTCTACATATAAGAAAACTGAAACTCATAGTCTGTTCTTTCTCCTGTCATAAAGTCAGCAAAGGGAGGTACTAAGACTCAAACCCAGGTGTTCTGACCCCCAAACCTCTCATCTTTCTACTATGCCAAATTGCCTTTTTTTAAACTTTTTATTATTATTATTAAAGCTTTTTATTTGTATAACATATGTATGGGTAGTTCCCCAACATTGATCTTTACAAAGCTTTCCATTACAGATTATACCCCCAGTCCCCTCCCCTCCCCTAGATGGCAGGAAGTCCACTACATGTTAATAATGTTGAAATGCTTCACAAGTTATGCAAGAAAAATCCTATCTAGAAGAAAAAAAAAGAATCAGAGAAAGGCAACACAATGCAAGCAGATGTCAATAGATATGATGAAAATGTTACATTATAGTCCATATTTCATTTCCCTCTCTCTGGGTGTTTATGGTTTTCTTCAGTGAACAATTGGAACTGGTTTGAGACAATTCTTTGTTGCAGAGAGCCATGACCATTAGAATTGATCATCATGTAATACTGTTGTTGATGTGTATGATGATCTCCTGGTTCTGCTCGTTTCACTCAGCATCAGTTCATGCAAGTCGCTCCAGGCCTCTCTGAAATCGTCCTGCTGATCATTTCTTACAGAGCAATAATATTCCATAACATTCATATACCATAATTTTTCAGCCACTCTCCAATTGATGGGCATCCCTTCAGTTTCCAGTTTCTAGCCACTACAACAAGGGCTGCCACAAACATTCTCGCACATGTGGGTCCCTTTCCCTCCTCTAAGATCTCTTTGGGATATAGGCCCAGTAGAAACACTGCTGGGTCAAAGGGTATGCACAGTTTGATAACTTTTTTTTCACAAAATATATTTTGTTGCTTAATTTGATTCTTTTTTATATTAAAGCTTTTTATTTGTATAACATATGTATGGGTAGTTCCCCAACATTGATCTTTAAAAAGCTTTCCATTACAAATTTTACCCCCACTTCCCTCCCCTCCCCTAGATGGCAGGAAGTCCACTACATGTTAATAATATTGAAATGCTTGAGAAGTTATGAAAGAAAAATCCTATCTACAAGAAAAAAAAAGAATCAGAGAAAGGGAACACAATGCATGCAGATGTCAATAGAGATCATGAACATGTTACGTTGTGGTCCATATTTCATATCCCTCTCTCTGGGTGTATATGGTTTTCTTCAGTGAACAATTGGAACTGGATTGAGACAATTCTTTGTTGCAGAGAGCCATGTCCATCAGAATTGATCATCATGTAATACTGTTGTTGTTGTGTATGATGATCTCCTGGTTCTGCTCGTTTCACTCAGCATCAGTTCATGCAAGTCCCCCCAGGCCTCTCTGAAATCGTCCTGCTCCTCGTTTCTTACAGAGCAATAGTATTCCATAACATTCATGTACCATAATTTATACAGCCACTCTCCAATTGATGGGCATCCCATCAGTTTCCAGTTTCTAGCAACTACAAAAAAGGGCTGCCACAAACATTCTTGCAGAGGTAGGTCCCTTTCCCTCCTCTAAAATCTCTTTGGGATATAGGCCCAGTAGAAACACTGCTGGGTCAAAGGGTATGCAGAGTTTGACAACTTTTGGAGCATAGCTCCAAATTACTCTCCAGAATGGTTGGATCCCTTCACAGTTCCACCAACAATGTATTAGTGTCCCATTTTTCCCACATCCCCTCCAACATTCATCGTTATCTTTTCCTGTCATTTTAGCCAATCTGACAGGTGTGTAGTAGTACCTCAGAGTTGTCTTAATTTGCATTTCTCTGATCAATAGTGATTTGGAGCAACTTTTCATATGACTAGAGATGGTTTTAATTTCATCATCTGAAAATTATCTGTTCATCTCCCTTGACCACTTATCTATTGAAGAGTAGCTTGAATTCTTATATATATGAGACAATTCTCTATATATTTTAGAAATGAGGCCTTTATCAGAACCATTAAACGTAAAGATGATTTCCCAATTTGATGCTTCCCTCCTAATCTTGCCTGCATTTGTTTTGTTTGTACAGAAACTTTTTAACTTAATATAATCAAAATTATCCATCTGGTGTTCGATTAGGAGTTCCAGGTCTTCTTTGGACATAAATTTATTCCATCTCCACAGGTCTGAGAGATAAACTATATTACATTCCTCTAACTTGCTTACAAAGTCCCTCTTTATATCTAGATCATGAACCCATTTAGATGTTATCTTGGTATGTGGTGTTAGGTATGGGTCAAGCCCTAATTTCTTCCACACTACTTTCCAATTTTCCCAGCAGTTTTTGCCGAATAGTGAGTATTTATCCCAAAAGCTGGGGTCTTTGGGTTTATTGAATACTAGATTGTTAATGTTATTGCCTAGATTGTCCTGATAACTTATTCTGTGCCACTGATCGACTGCTCTATTTCTTAGCCAGTACCAAACGGTTTTGATGACCTCTGCTTTATAATATAGTTTTAGATCTGGTACAGCAAGGCCACCTTCATCTGCCTTTTTTTTCATTAATCCCCTTGAAATGCTTGACCTTTTGTTCTTCCAAATGAACTTTGCTACTATTTGTTCTAGATCTGTAAAATAATTTCTTGGGAGTTTGATTGGTATGGCACTAAATAAGTAGATTAGTTTGGGTAGTAGTGTCATTTTTATTATGTTCGCTCTGCCTACCCATGAGCACTTAATGTTTTTCCAATTGATTAGTTCTGATTTTATTTGTGTGGAAAGTGTTTTGTAATTTAGTTCGCATAGTTTCTGACTTCTCCTTGGCAGATAGATTCCCAAATGTTTTATCATATCATCTGCTATTTGGAATGGAATTTCTTTTTGTATCTCCTGCTGCTGAACTTTGTTGGTAATATATAAAAATGCTGATGATTTCTGTGGATTAATTTTGAATCCTGCCACTTTGCTAAAGTTGTGAATTGTTTCTAGTAGTTTTTTAGTTGAATCTCTAGGGTTCTCTAAGTATACCATCATGTCATCTGCAAAGAGTGATAATTTGGTTTCTTCATTACCTACTCTGATTCCTTTGATCTCTTTTTCTTCTCTTATTGCTAAAGCTAACATTTCTAATACAATATTAAATAGTAATGGTGACAGTGGGCAGCCTTGTTTCACTCCTGATCTTATTGGGAATGGTTTTAGTTTGTCTCCATTACATATGATGCTTGCTGATGGTTTTAAATAGATGCTACTGATCATTTTAAGGAAAAGCCCATTTATTCCTATACTCTCTAGTGTTTTTAATAGGAAAGGGTGTTGGATTTTATCAAAGGCTTTTTCTGCATCTATTGAGATAATCATATGTTCTTTGTGAATTTGGTTGTTAATATAATTAATTATGCTGATAGTTTTCCTAATATTGAACCAGCCCTGCGTCCCTGGTATAAATCCTACTTGGTCATAGTGTAGTATCCTGGGGATGACTTTCTGTAATCTCATTGCTAATATCTTATTTAAAATGTTTGCATCAATATTCATTAGGGAAATTGCTCTATAGTTTTCTTTCTCTATTTTCACCCTACCTGGTTTAGCTATCATCACTATATCGGTCTCGTAGAAGGATTCTGGCAGTATATCTTCTGTCCCTATTTTCTCAAAGAGTTTGTGTAGTATTGGAATCAATTGTTCTTTGAATGTTTGGTAGAATTCACATGTAAATCCATCTGGCCCTGGAAATTTTTTCTTAGGGAGTTGGTTAATAGCTTCTTCTATTTCTTTTTCTGATATGGGGCTATTTAAACAATTTATATCCTCTTCTTTTAACCTGCGCAATCTATATTTTTGTAGATATTCCTCCATTTCATTTAGATGATCAAACTTACTGGCATAAAGTTGGGCAAAGTAACTCCTAATTATTGCTCTAATTTCCTCTTCATTGGAGGAAAGTTCTCCCTTATCATTCTTGAGACTAACCATTTGATTTTCCTCTTTCCTTTTTCTTATCAAATTAACTAAAGGCTTATCTATTTTGTTAGGTTTTCAAAGAACCAATTCTTAGTTTTATTTATTAATTCAATAGTTTTCTTATTTTCAATTTTATTGATTTCTCCTTTTACTTTTAGAATGTCCAATTTAGTATTTAATTGAAGGTTTTTAATTTGTTCTTTTTCTAGTTTTTTTAATAATAAGTCCAATTCGTTGATCTGTTCTTTCTCTATTTTATGCAAGTAAGCATCTAGAGATATAAAATTGCCCCTTATAACCGCTTTAGCCGTATCCCACAAATTTTGGTATGTTGTCTCCTTATTGTCATTCTCCTGCATGAAATTATTGATTGTGTCTATGATTTGTTCTTTCACCCATTAATTCTTCAGGATTAGATTATTGAATTTCCAATTATCTTTTGGTCTCTTTTCTCCTGGCCTTATAGTGCATGTGATTTTTATTTCATCATGGTCAGAAAAGGATGCATTTACTATTTCTGCCTTTCTGCATTTGATTTGGAGGTTTTTAGGCCCTAACACATGGTCAATTTTTGTATAGGTTCCATGGACTGCTGAGAAAAAAGTAAACTCCCTACTGTCTCCATTCAACTTTCTCCAGAGATCTATCATACCTAACTTTTCTAACAATTGGTTTATCTCCCTAGTTTATTTCTTGTTTATTTTGTAGTTTGATTTATCCAATTCTGAGAGAGCAAGGTTGAGATCCCCCACTAGTATCGCTGGGCTGTCTATTTCTTCTTGCATCTCTCTTAATTTCTTCCCTAGGAATTTGCGTGCTATTGTACTTGGTGCATATATATTTAGTATAGATATTGCTACATTATCTATGGTAACCTTTAATAAAATATAGTTTCTTTCCTTATCTCTTTTGATTAGATCTATCTTGGCTTTTACTTGATCTGAGATAAGGATTGCTACCCCTGCTTTTTTTTTGTTCACCTGAAGCATAATATTTTCTGCTCCAGCCGTTTACCTTCATCCTATATGTTTCATTATGTTTTAGATGTGTTTCTTGTAGACAACATATTGTGGGATTCTGGTTTTTAATCCAGTCTGATATCCACTTCCGTTTTATGGGAGAGTTCATCCCATTCACATTCACAGTTAGAATAACTAATTCTTTATTTCCTGCCATCTTATTTACCCAAGTTATGTTTTCCCCTTTCCTTTCCCCTTTCTCCCTTCTCTCCTCCTCAGTACTTTGCTTTTGATGACCCCCTCTCCCAAACAATACTCCATCCTTTAGATCCCCTCCCCCTGTTTTTACTCCTTTCCCCTGATTCTTCTATTTCCCTTCTATTAGTTTGTTCCTTACTTTTCCTCTTTTCCCTCCCACTTCCCTCTAGCAACAGACAAGTTTCTATGTGAAATTAAATGTCTGATATCCACTTTTAGAGCCCAACCTGATGAGAGTAAAATTTATACAATGCTCATCTCCCTCCCCTCTTTCTCTCAATTATATTAGGTTTTCTTTGCCTCTTCAAGTGATTTTACCTTGTTTTTACCTCCTTTTTTTTTTAAGATCTTATTTTACCACTTTTTCCCTCTTTTCCCCAGTATGACAACCTTTTCCCCTTTAGTTCTTTTTCATATTATCAAAGTAATATTTAGTTAATTATACCCCCAAACTTTGAGTATCCCCCTAGTAAAAATAAAGTTCTCAAGAGTCCTTTCCTTTTTACCTTTTTATGCATCTCTTGAGTTCTGTGTTTGGGTGTCGAATTATTTGTTCAGATCCGGTCTTTTCATTAGAAATAGGTGAAATTCACCTATAGCATTGAATGACCATCTTCTTCCCTGGAGGATAATGCTCAATTTAGCTGGATAGGTTATTTTTGGATGTAATCCAAGTTCCTTTGCCCTTCGGAATATCTGGTTCCAGGCCTTTCGATCCTTCAGTATGGAGGCTGACAGATCCTGTGTGATTCTAATTATTCATCCTCTGTATTTGAGTTGTTTCTTTCTGGCTGCTAGCAGAATGTGTTCCTTGGTGCTATAGTCCTGAAATATAGCCACGATATTCTTTGGGGTCTCTTTCAGGAGTTGATTGGTGAATTCTTTCAATAGTGATTTTGCCCTTTGATTCTACAATCTCAGGGCAGTTTTCTTTCAGGATTTCCTGGAAGATAGTGTTTAGATTCTTTTTTTCATCATTCCTTTCAGGAAGTCCAATAATCCTTACATTGTGTCTCCTAGACCTATTTTCCAAGTCAGTTGTTTTTCCTAGGAGATATTTCATATTTTCTTCTTTTTTTCATTTTTTTGTTTTTGTTTGACTGATTCTTGAAGTCTTATTGAGTCATTCACTTGCATTTGTTCAATTCTTATTATTAAAGTGTTGTTTTCTTCAGTTACCTTTTTAAGCTCCTTTTTTAACTGGCCAATTTGTTCATTTTACTTTTTTTCCACTTCACTAATTTTATTTTTCAATAAATTGGTGTCTTTTTCATATCTCTTTTGCAGGGCATCATATCCTTCTTGGAAGATATTGTATCCTTCTTGCACTGATTTCAGTTTATTTTCCCATTTATCTTCCAGCTCTTTTTTGAGGTTCTTTATGCAATCTTCCAGAAAGGCCTTTTGAAAACGGGACCAGTGATGGTCCTTGCTGACTTTCTCTGGAGTTTTGTCTAAAGGAACCTCTGCTTCTGGGTTGATCATCTCTTCTTTCTCTTTATAAAAGCTATCCATGGTGAGAGCACTCTTTTGCTTATTCATTTTTTTTTTTTAAGACAGTGTGGATATCTCTTTAAGGTAGGGGAAAAAAAAAACGGCGGTGGAAAAAGCATTGCCCTGGGGCACTTCGGTGAGTTGACTTAAGGTGCTGGGCCAGTGGGGGCTAGGATTAAGTCCGAATTACTCCTTAAACAAGGCAAGTCTGCCAGAACACCTGCCCCCAGTCAGGGCAGAGTGTCCCGAGTGCCTCAGATAAAGTCCAGGTGTTTGGAATTTGGAGTTTGGAGTTTGGAATTTCTGCCAAGATGAGATAAGCTGAGTCCCACCCTCACTTCCCGCCTACACAGCAGTAGTCTATTTATCTCTCTGTTCCAGTCCGACTAACCTGATATGAAGTTATCCAGAGAGCAGTGTCCAAATATTTCTGAGTTCGTTGACTTGAAGATCAGTTCAGAGGCATATTTTATTGTTGATTTGAGAGAATATCGGAGGAGAGGCAGAAAGTCACCCTTTCACTCGTCAAATATATATATATATATATATATATATATATATATATATATATATATATATATATATATATATATATTAGGATAGTGATCCTGATCTAAGTTCAAGGAAAAGCAAAAATAGATCTATTTAGGGAGCCATGGTGGCGGAGACCAGACAGGAGTCTCTGTAACCTCCTCTAACCTCCCTTCAAACCAACAACATATAAAGCCGCCATCTAATATTGAACCAGCCCTGCATCCCTGGTATAAATCCTATTTGGTCATAGTGTACTATCCTGGGGATGACTTTCTCTAATCTCATTGCTAATATCTTATTTAAAATTTTTGCATCAAGATTCATTAGGGAAATTGGTCTATAGTTTTCTTTCTCTGTTTTCACCCTACCTGGTTTAGCTATCAGCACCATATTGGTCTTATAGAAGGAATTTGGCAGTATACCTTCTGTCCCTATTTTTCCAAATAATTTGCATAGTATTGGGATTAATTGTTCTTTGAATGTTTGGTAGAATTCACATGTAAATCCATTTGGCCCTGGAGATTTTTTTCTTAGGTAGTTGAATAATAGATTGTTCTATTTAGAAAAAAAAAAATCTCTTTTTCTAAAATGGGGCTATTTAAATAATTTATTTTCTCTTCTGTTAACCCAGTCAATCTATATTTTTGTAGATATACTTCTATTTCATTAAGATTATCAAATTTATTGGCATAAAGAGGGCAAAGTAACAATTATTGTTCTAATTTCCTCTTTATTGGTGGAGAGTTCTCCCTTTTCATTTTTGAGACTAACAATTTAATTTACTTATTTTCTTTTTGTAATTAACTTATCTAAAAAATTAAAGGCTTATCTATTTTTTTGGTTTTTCATAAAACCAGCTCTTAATTTTAATTATTAATTCAATAGTTTTCTTATTTTCAATTTTATTAATCTCCCTTTTTATTTTCAGAATTTAAAAATAGGTATTTAATTGAGGGTTTTTAATTTATTCTTTTTCTAGCTTTTTTAATTGTAAGCACAATTCATTGATTTTATCTTTTTCCATTTATGCAAGCAAGCATCCAGAGAAACAAAACTACCCCTTATAAGCGCTTTGGTCATATCCCACAAATTTTGGTATGTTGTCTCATTATTGTCATTTTCCTGGATGAAATTATTGATTGTGTCTATGATATGCTCTTTAACCCATTCGATCTTTAGGATTATCTTATTTAAGATTTTAGCAATGAGATTACAAAAAGTTATCCCCAGGATAATACACCATGACCAAGTAGGATTTATACCAGGAATGCAGGGCTGGTTCAATATAAGGAAAACTATTAACATAATTATATTAATAACCAAATTAACAAAAACCATATTATTATCTGAATAGATGCAGAAAAAGCCTTTGATAAAATACAACACCCATTCCTATTAAAAACACTGGAGAGAATAGGAATAAATGGGCTTTTCCTTAAAATCATTAGTAGTATCTACTTAAAACCTTCAGCAAGCATCATATGTAATGGAGTCAAATGAAAACCATTCCCAATAAGATCAGGAGTGAAACAAGGCTGCCCACTGTCACCATTATTATTTAATATTTTCTTAGAAATGTTAATTTTGGCAGTAAGAGAAGAAAAAGAGATTAAAGGAATTAGAGTAGGTAATGAGGAAACCAAATTATCACTCTTTGCATATGACATGATGGCATACTTAGAGAACCCTAAAGACTCAACTAAAAAACTAGTAGAAACAATTCACAACTTTAGCAAAGTTGCAGGAAGCAAAATAAATCCACATAAATCATCAGCTTTTTTATATATTACCAATAAAGTTCAGCAGCAAGAGATACAAAAAGAATTTCCATTCCAAATAACTGTTGATAGGATAAATTATTTGGGAATCTATCTGCTAAGGGAAAGTCAGGAACTATAAGAACTTAATTACAAAACACTTTCCACACAAATAAAATCAGACCTAGTCAATTGGAAAAACATAAAATGTCCATGGGTAGACCGAGCGAATATAATAAAAATAACAATACTACCCAAACTAATTTACTTATTTAGTGCCATACCAATCAAAATGTCAAGAAATTATCTTACAGATCTAGAAAAAATAGTAGCAAAATTCATTTGGAAGAACAAAAAGTCAAGAGTTTCAAGAGAATTAATGAAAAAAAAAAAAAAAAAAGGTTGATGATGGTGGACTTGCTGTACCAGATCTAAAACTATATTACAAAGGAGTGGTCATCAAAACCTTTTGGTACTGGCTAAGAAATAGAGTAGTCGATCAGTGGGATAGGATACAATCACAAAACAAACTAGACAAGCACTACAGCAATGTAATCTTTGATAAACCCAAAGACCCCAGCTTTTGGGATAAGTAGTCACTACTTGACAAAAACTGCTGGGAAAATTGGAAACTAGTGTGTAGGAAATTCAGGCGTGACCCACATGTAACACCACATACCAAGATAAGATCTAAATGGGTTCATGATTTGGACATAAAGAGTGATACTATAAGTAAATTAGAGGAACGTAATATAGTTTACCTCTCAGACCTATGGAGATGGAATAAATTTATATCCAAAGAAGAACTGGAACTCTTAATTGAAAACAAGATAGATAACTTTGACTATATTAAGTTAAAATGTTTTGGTACAAACAAAACCAGTGCAGTCAAGATTAGGAGGGAAGCAATAAATTGGGAAATCATCTTTACATTTAAGTGTTCTGATAAAGGTCTCATCTCTAAAATATATAGATAATTTTCTCATATATATAAGAATTCAAGCCATTCTCCAATAGATAAATGGTCAAAGGATATGAACGGACAATTTTCAGAGGATGAAATTAAAACGTTTTATAGTCATTTGAAAAGGTGCTCCAAATGACTATTGATCAGAGAAATGCAAATCAAGAGAACACTGAGGTACCACTACATACCTGTCAGATTGGCTAAAATGACAGGAAAAGTTAATGTTGAATGTTGGAGGGGATCTGGGAGGACTGGGACACTGATGCATTGTTGGTGGAGCTGTGAACGGATACAAGCCATTCTGGAGAGTAATTTGGAACTATGCTCAAAAAGTTATCAAACTGTGCATACCCTTTGACCCAGCAGCATTTCTATTGGGCTTATATCCCAAAGAAATCATAAAAGAAGGAAAGGGTCCCACATGTGCAAGAATGTTTGTGACAGTCCTTTTTGTAGTGGCTAGAAACTGGAAACTGAATAGATGCCCTTCAATTGCAGCATGGCTGAATAAATTATGGTATATGAATATTATGGAATATTATTGTTCTGTAAGAAACGACCAGCAGGACGATTTCAGAAAGGCCTGGAGAGACTTATATGAACTGTTTCTGTGTGAAATGAGCAGAATCCAGAGATCATTATATATGGCAACAACAATACTATATGACGATCAATTTTGATGGACATGGCTCTCTTCAACAATGAAATGTTTCAAATCATTTCCAATTGTTCACTGAAGGAAGCCATATACTCCCAGAGAGAGTGATTTGAAATGTGTTCCACAACATAATATTCTCATACTCTTGATTGATGTTTGCTTACATTGTGTTTCCTTTATCTGATATGTCTTTCATGTAGATACGATTTTTCTTGCACAACAATGATGTTTGTAAATATGTATACATATATTAGACTTGTCAAGTATTTTAATATAATTAACATGTAGTGGATATCCTGCCATCTAAGGGAGGGGTGGGGAGTTGGGGGGAAATTTGTAGCAGAAAGCTATGTAAGGGTTAATGTTGAAGAATTTCCCATACATATGTTTGGCAAATAAAATAAAATTTACAACAAAAGGGTTATCTTATTTAATTTCCAATTAATTTTTGGTCTATTTTCTCCTGGTCTTATATTGCATGTGATTTTTGTTGCATCATGATCTGAAAAAGATACATTTACTATTTCTTCCTTTCTACATTTGATTTTGAAGATTTTATGCCCTAACACATAGTCAATTTTTTGTATAAGTTCCAGGAACAGCTCAGAAAAAAGTAAACTACTTTCTGTCTCCATTCAATTTTCTCCAAAGATCTATCATACCTAACTTATCTAACATTTTGTTTAGCTCCCTAACTTCTTTCTTATTTATTTTGTGGTTTGATTTATCTAATTCTGAGAGAGCAAGGTTGAGATCTCCCACTAGTATTGTTTAGCTGTCTATTTTTTTCTTGTATCTCTCTTGATTTCTCCTCCAGGATTCTGGATGCTATACCACTTGGTGCATATATGTTTAGTATTGATATTGCTTCATCATCTATAATACCCTTTAGTAAAATATAGTTTCCTTCCTTATCTATTTTAATTAGATCTATCTTTGCTTTTACTTGATCTCAGATCAGCATTGCTACCCCTGCTTTCTTTTCTTTTTGTTCACCTAAAGTATAATAGATTCTGCTCCAGTCCTTTACCTTCACTCTGTATGTATCTCTGTGCTTTAGATGTGTTTATTGTAAACAACATATTGTTGTATTCTGGCTTTTAATCCAATCTGCTGTTTACTTCCATTTTATGGGAGAGTTCATCGCATTCACATTCACATTTAAAATAACTAATTCTGTATTCCCTACCATCTTATTTACCCAAAGTTATGTTTTTCTCTTTACTTTTCCCCTTCCTCCCTTCCCCCTTTCCCAGTATTTTGCTTTTGATAATTACCTCCCTCAAACAGTTCCCCCTTTAGTGCCCCTCCCTCTTTTTATACCTTTCCCCTAATTCTTCTATTTTCCCTTCTATTAGTCTATCGCTTTCTTTTCCTCCTTTCTCTCCCACTTCCCTATAAGGAGGGACAAGTTTCTCTGTGAAACCAAATGTGTTTTATATATTCTTTTACAGCTCAATCTGATGAGAGTAAAATTCACACAGTGATCATCCTCCTCTCTTCTTTCCCTCAATTTTATTAAGTTTCTCTTTGCCTCTTCATGATATTTTACCTTATTTTTTGCCTTTTTTACCTTATTTTACCTCCTTTTGCCTCTTTTTCCAGGATGATGCCCCTCCACCTCCAGTTTCTTTCTCATATTATCAAAGTAAAGCAAATTAAATTATACTCACATTCTTTAAGTATACCCATAGTAGAAATATAGATCTCAAGAGTTCTTTCCTTTTTACTTTTTAATGCTACTCTTGAGTTCTGTGTTTGGAGGTCAATTTTTGGTTCAGATCTTTTCATTATAAATAGGTGAAATTCACTTATATCATTAAAAATCCATCTTCTTCTCTGGAAGATTATGCTCACTCTACCTGGATAGCTTATTCTTGGCTGTAATCCAAGTCCCTTTGCCTTTTGGAGTATCTGATTCCAGGCTCTTTGATCCTTTAATGTGGAAGCTGACATCTTGGGTGATTCTAATAACAGTTCCTCAGTATTTGAATTGTTTCTTTATAGCTGCTTGCAATAGCTTTTCCTTGGTGTGATAGTCCTGAAATTTAGCCACGATATTCCTTGGGGATTTAATGTTTGGGTCTTTTTCAGAAGGTGATTGGTGAATTCGTTCAATAGCTATTTTACCTTCTGATGCTAAAACATAAGAGCAGTTTTCTTTCATGATTTCCTGGAAGATAGTGTCTAGGTTCTTTTTTTTTTTTTCATCATGGCTTTCAGGAAATC
>JAJPUD010006594.1:32656-60884 GCA_023553655.1 Myrmecobius fasciatus | reverse complement strand
CAACTAAAAAACTACTAGAAACAATTCACAACTTTAGCAAAGTTGCAGGATTCAAAATTAATCCACAGAAATCATCAGCATTCTTATATATTACCAACAAAGTTCAGCAGCAGGAGATACAAAAAGAAATTCCATTCCAAATAGCAGATGATAGGATAAAATATTTGGGAATCTATCTGCCAAGGAAAAGTCAGAAACTATACGAACTAAATTACAAAACACTTTCCACACAAATAAAATCAGACCTAATCAATTGGAAAAATATTAAGTGCTCATGGGTAGGCAGAGCGAACATAATAAAAATGACAATACTACCCAAACTAATCTACTTATTTAGTGCCATACCAATCAAACTCCCAAGAAATTATTTTACAGATCTAGAAAAAATAGTAGCAAAGTTCATTTGGAAGAACAAAAGGTCAAGGATTTCAAGGGGATTAATGAAAAAAAAGGCGGATGAAGGTGGCCTTGCTGTACCAGATCTAAAACTATATTATAAAGCAGCGGTCATCAAAACCGTTTGGTACTGGCTAAGAAATAGAGCAGTCGATCAGTGGCACAGGATAGGATATCAGGACAATCTAGGCAATAACCTTAACAATCTAGTATTCGATAAACCCAAAGACCCCAGCTTTTGGGATAAATACTCACTATTTGGCAAAAACTGCTGGGAAAATTGGAAACTAGTGTGGAAGAAATTAGGGCTTGACCCATACCTAACACCACATACCAAGATAAGATCTAAATGGGTTCATGAGCTAGATATAAAGAGGGACTTTGTAAGCAAGTTAGAGGAACGTAATATAATTTATCTCTCAGACCTGTGGAGATGGAATAAATTTATGTCCAAAAAGACCTGGAACTCCTAATTGAACACCAGATGGATAATTTTGATTATTTTAAGTTAAAAAGTTTCTGTACAAGAAAAACAAATGCAGACAAGATTAGGAGGGAAGCATCAAATTGGGAAATCATCTTTACATTTAATGGTTCTGATAAAGGCCTCATTTCTAAAATTTATAGAGAATTGTCTCGTATATATAAGAATTGAAGCCACTCTTCAATAGATAAGTGGTCAAGGGATATGAACAGACAATTTTCAGATGATGAAATTAAAACCATCTCTAGTCATATGAAAAGTTGCTCCAAATCACTATTGATCAGAGAAATGCAAATTAAGACAACTCTGAGATACCACTACACACCTGTCAGATTGGCTAAAATGACAGGAAAAGATAACGCCGAATGTTGGAGGGGATGTGGGAAAACTGGGACACTGATACATTGTTGGTGGAACTGCGAACGGATCCAACCATTCTGGAGAGCAACTTGGAACTCTGCCCAAAAAGTTGTCAAACTGTGCATACCCTTTGACCCAGCAGTGTTTCTACTGGGCCTATGTCCCAAAGAGATCTTAGAGGAGGGAAAGGGACCCACATGTGCAAGAATGTTTGTGGCAGCCCTTTTTGTGGTGGCTAGAAACTGGAAACTGAAGGGATGCCCATCAATTGGAGAGTGGCTGAATAAATTATGGTATATGAATGTTATGGAATATTATTGCTCTATAAGAAACGACCAGTAGGACGATTTCAGAGAGGCCTGGAGAGACTTGCATGAACTGATGCTGAGTGAAACGAGCAGAACCAGGAGATCATCATACACAGCAACAACAGTATTACATGATGATCAATTCTGATGGACATGGCTCTCTGAAACAAAGAATTGTCTCAAACCAGTTCCAATTTTTCACTGAAGAAAACCATATACACCCAGAGAGAGGGAAATGAAATATGGACCACAACGTAACATTTTCATGATCTCTACTGACATTTGTTTGCATTGTGTTGCCTTTCTCTGATTATTTTTTTTTCTTGTAGATAGGATTTTTCTTGCATAACCTCTCAAGCATTTCAACATTATTAGCATGTAGTGGACTTCCTGCCATCTAGGGGAGGGGAGGGGACTGGGGGTAAAATTTGTAATGGAAAGCTTTGTAAAGATCAACGTTGGGGAACTACCCATACATATGTTATACAAATAAAAAGCTTCAATAAAAAAAAAAGAAATCAATGGTAACTTTGAATAAAAGCAGTTTCAAAAGAATGATGAGGTTTAGAAATTGGATAATGATAAGTTAAGAAGAGAGTAAGAAGAGGGAAATAAAGTGTATTTATTTTGGGTGGCCTTTTCAAGAAGTTTAGCAAACAAAGGCAGAAGAAGTATACAATAATGGTTATTGGAGATGGAAAGATAAAATTCATGAGAGACAATTTAAAAATTATTGGTCTACCTGAAAGCCATGACCACAAAAAGAGTCTGAATAGCAGTCTTCAAGAGATTATCAAGGAAAACTGCTATGGTATATTAGAACCAGAAGGACAGATAGTCTTTGAAAGAATGCATCAATCACTTCTGGAAAGAGATCCCACAAGGAAAATCTTTGAGTTGGTGTTTTGTTCATCCCTGTCACCATACTAGCTTTCTATGGCCAAGGTCCTTTTCTATTTCTTGCTCATTTTCTTTCATTTTCTTTTTGTATTTTCTCTTTTGTGACTTTTATGGTCAAATTCTTTTTCGGTGGTAAAGGGGATGCTCTTCTAAGTTTCCCTACAGCTCTAAACCTTGGCAATGAGCACAGGGACCCTTGTGTGTGCAGGGAGTAGCTTTTTCCAGGAAACAGTCTGACTACCCAGAATTTGTCTTCTGGCTTGGCATGGGGCAGGGGGCTGCCCCACTGGTTTCCTCTTCTACGGAGCCAGAACTGAGGATCTCAGTTGCTGATCTGCTGTGATTCAGACCTGTTCAGTGGCTTTCCTAGACTTCTGTCTCAACACCTTTTCATCCCAGTGAGACAAATCTTTCTTGAAGTTTTTTCCAACCTATCTTGAGCTGGAGAGTGGTTTCACTCCATCAAACTCTGTATGGAGGATTGGTTTCATGTGATTTTCAAGGGAAAATGGAAAAGCTTAAGCATCATCCTGGCTTCACTCATCATATTGGCTTCACTCCCAGATGTCACTCAAGAAAAGCTTTTCATAACGTGTACTAATGTTCACAGCCATTTTACTACCAATACTTTTTTTTTGAAATTCTTTTCTCTTTTGAATTTGTTGTAATACAGTGAAAAGAATAATTATCCTAAATCTTAAGGTCTGAATTAAATTCTGGCCTCTGATGTTTACTATTGATAGGAGTTTGGGCTCTTTAAACTTGTTTTCTTATTTGTAAGATGGAAGGGTTGTAATAAATGTGAAATCCCTTAAACTCTACATGTATAATCCTGATAGTGCCCTGACCTGTCTCTCTTACTATATTTATGACAATTGTTTTTTTTACTTCACTTGCCAGTCTTCTTTCCCCCATCTTAAAGGGGCATGAGTTCCACAAGACTCAGAAAATCAGACTTCTTTTATCCTCTATATGTTGGAGGTCATATCTGTCTTATAAGGATAGAACCTTTTGGATAAGCCCTCCAAATTTCTGTGTATTTTCTCTAAAATTCCAGACCTATATTTTATCATCATCATCTTTCTATAATTATTTATTTTTGCTAAATCTTTTACATGTTATCTCATGTGATCTTCATTACAACCTTGTGAAGTATTTGCTAATATTATCACCCATTTCATAGATGAGTAAACAAACTGAGAATGTTCGACATTAAAATCACTATCTGAAGTAAGATTTGAACCCAGTTCTTTCTGATTTCAAGTTCAGCATCTTGTCTTTCCATTATTCTACCATGGCCTGCAATACAATTCCCCATTTTTGATTATCATCTCATCTTTAACATATCTATAACCAAATTCATTCTTATCTGCTTCAAGCCTCAAACTTGTTTCTTGCTCTTATATTTGTCATCATCATCATACACACAGGAAATTCTGAGGTTTGAAACCTCAGGAATATCTCGGCCTCTTCCTTTTCCTTCATCTACAACACCCAAATGGATGTCAAATCTAAAAAATTCTTCCTCCACACTGTCTCTTAGATCCTTCCTTTCTTTTCCATTCCCATTGCTGAAACCCTAATTGAGGTTCTAATTATCCTTGACCTGATTTCTTACAATAGTTTCTTCCTTGATTTTCTTCCCTCCATTATTCTCATTGCATAATCTTTTCTAAACAACAGCCTATATTACTTGACTCTTCTGGTTAAATGGCATCAAGGAAAAATTCATTACCTTGACATTTAAGGTCCTTTTGACCCTGACTTCAATAAAGCTCTTCAACTTTTTCTTTCATTCATACATACTTTTTGCACTTTTTTTCCAAACTGTAGGACAGTGTGTTACAGTAGGAAAACACCAGATTTGGAGATGGTGGACCAGCACTAAATTGTTTCCTATTTTTCCATCTCATTTACTTCATCTGTAAAATGGCAATTTGAACAAGTGGACTCTAAGTTCCTTTCTAGTTCTAATTCTATAATTATAATCTGCCATCTCCACCTCTGCCCAAGAAGGCTTCTGTGTCTTTATTCTCCATGATTATTTCTTCCACTTCTCCCACTCTCCACCTTTCTAAATGTAAACCA
The DNA here is from genome assembly GCA_023553655.1 of Myrmecobius fasciatus. Classification (NCBI taxonomy): domain Eukaryota; kingdom Metazoa; phylum Chordata; class Mammalia; order Dasyuromorphia; family Myrmecobiidae; genus Myrmecobius; species Myrmecobius fasciatus. Next base: position 56,348 of record JAJPUD010006594.1, on the reverse strand, counting down.
CTTAGTAAAGTGAGAAGTATTCCTTCTCAGCTCTGTTCCCACTGCACTTTGATTTTACCTATTACTCTAGTAATTTCTACACGTCTTTTATCCTGTACCAAACTAGAATCTCTGTGAGAACAAAAAATATTTCTTCTTTATCTTTATAATCTTTATCATCTCTTGAATGGAAGAAATGTTAAGTATTTATTAAATTGAATTATCAACATCAAAATAAGTAAATCTGAGATTCTTAGAGTTTATTGTCAAATTTATATTATATATGATAAAAGTTAAGTTGCTATATACTTCAAAATTTTAAACCTTATTTATACTTAACATGAAGTATAATTTCAAAAACAAAGAACTGAGATACATTTAAATATATTTCCTTGTAATATATTTTAAACTCCTTAGGTAGAAAGTCTGAGTCATTATTTGTATCAATGGCACTAAAAAGAAAACAGAAAATAAAGGTTTAAATATCTTGGATTTTTCTTAGATCTTTGTTTCCAGAGTTTAAAAAATTAATTTATTAGTTAATTCCCAAATCAGAGTCAAGTGGAATCTATTTTCTTTCTCCAAACAAATGCCATACGTATAAATTACACTCCCTCAAAAATTATTTCTTTTACACCATTATTTTGTTTTATTTTTGTCAATTGACACCTGTCAGTTTATAGAAAGGAATATATTACAATAAAAATGTTTCTCTATTAAAAAAAAAAAAACAGATTACTACCAGTGCAGATTTTCTGAAACCCTTTTCTGTGTTACAAGATGGATACATATTCAAAGGTACAGTTTTATGGTTAAATTATACATTATATTGTGTAAATATATATATATATATCTTTCTATTTATCTATTTATCTCTGTAAGTATAAGGTTAAGTAGAATCTTAGTTTAAGCTTTTTTTTTGATCAATTAGGCAAACTCAGGAAAATAAAATGAAAGTTCTTTATCACCATACTCAGGCAGGAATCATTTGCAGTGAAGTCTATTATAAACTACACATTGATTCTAAAACCAGGAGTAAATGATTTTCATTTAGGAGAGAATATAGTCATTCATACATGTATTATGACTAAATAGGTTGCATGTATGGTTAACTTTTCCCCACGTCAAAGTATATATGCACTAGTGGATTTTTAGACAACCATTTCTTGCAGGCTGGTTTTGCCTGTACCTAAAGGTTAAACAGATTTTAACATGGAGTCATTTAAACTAAGTTTGCACATATCAAATCATTGATGAAAATGGACTTTACAAATCCTTGGATTATCATTTAGTGTGTAATTGTTTTAGTGTTCCTGAAAACATTAAAACCAGTCTCAAATTTTCTTCTATTCCTGGGGAATAATTTACATACTGAGATAATATTTTCTTTATTAAAATCTACATTTTTATACCTTTATGTTTACACATCTGTAATGCAAGAGTTATACAAAACAAGTTCAGTGTTAGGCAATTTTGACATATTACTTCATGGACCAGGAGAGGTCAGTTTCAAATATGATCTCAGATTATTATTAACAGTGTGACACTGGAGAAAATACTTAAACTCTCTATTCTTCTGTTTCCTCATTTGTAAAGTGAAACAAAAAAAATTGATTACCTCCAAAGTTCTGTCCAGCTCTAAATCCATAATCTTCTGATCCCATTTCACACATGTGTGCTGCACTTTACTCACTATGTAATGTTTCACAGATATCAAACATAGTTTTTAGGTACCTTTTCACTTTCCAATCTGCCACTCTCACTCCTCTCTACCCTAAAACAGACATTTATAGATTGGATTCTAGAAAACCATCACAACATGGTTATATTCAGATACTCTCAGTGCCCCAGGAGTAGCCATGTTTCTGGAGAATCCATTTTACCAAACAATTTAGCTTTTAAGTCCCCGCTGGTTTGCATCCACTCACAAAGAGGACATTTTAAAATGTTAAACAGAACTATTCACTTAGATATAAAGCAAATGATAAAGACAAGGTTATGCCTGCATTAAAGTAAACACAGTAAAGTAAACAATATTCACATATATACCTGGGTTATTCGAATGAGCTTTAGTCAATATTAAACTAATCAGGGATTATCAGCTTAAATCTTTTATTCCCCAATGTATTACTTCTGCTCAAGAGTTTTTAAACACTTTCAAGAGAGAGACAGTCAATCAATAAGCATTTATTAATGTCACAGGAATATAGCGAAAAGAATACTTAGAATCAAAGAAATAAGATTAGAATTTTGGCTCTGCTATTTGATTTACTATATAATCTTGGACAGGTTATATAATTTCTAGGTGCCTTGGTTTCTTTTAATAGAGCTGGAAAAAAATACCTCTAAAGTTATGTAAGTTCAGATGCAACTCTATAATAAAATTAATTTTTTTGGAGTTCTCATTTCCACACTGTTGTTAAAACATTACATATAGCATCATGACATATTATCTTTATTTCCTGCGTCTAATCTCCCTCCTTTTCCCTCTCTATTTAGAATTTAAGAATATTCACAAATAATTCTTCCTTGGAATCTGGGGAAGAGTAAGAGCACCATTATTACAATTACATTTACTTCCTACTTTTGAATATAAGTATAGTTTCTTCCTTCTCAATTTGATTGAATCATATTTATTTTACATAGACTTCACCAGCAAACTAATATATAAAAAAAAATTCTTACTTTTTTCACAGTCATCAGGGGGTTGCATTTTTTCATCAGTGGGTTGCATTTTTTTGTTGTTGTCCAGAGTGTGAATAGGCTCTGAGGTTAGTGAACACCTTTATTTACTTTTATTTTGGACTCTTGAAAGTCTTTTAAAAAATATTTCCACTGAAAATTGTTCCAAGCACTGGGTGGGCTTTTAAAGTTCCAGGAAGATTATTTTTAAATTTCTTTACCAGCTGCCAATATCAATATAGATTTCAAATTTGTTGTCTTGATCTCTTGCTCCAAGTGGGTTCTCAGTTATCATACTGAACATTTCTTAAGTAAACAGGAACATGAATCATCATCAAACTTAGCAGTTTCTTAAACATTAGGATTCATATTACTTTATTAAGGAACCATATGAACTTCTTTGGAAATTGGAAGAAGGCAGTAGTAGGCAGATAAAGTCATTAATATAAAAATTAATGAGAACATTCCTCAGATTAAAACAAATGTTTGGATAAAATTTATTATTCAGGTAAAAACAAAGAAAAATAGATTTCATTTGATCACACTTTCAAAAACATTATGTTTTTACATGTACCAGATTATCATTTTTGATGCCTGTAACAACAGTAAATAAGAGGCCAACAGAATAGTTTGGAGTGGGTAACAATAGATAAGAGAACTGTATGTGAAGTCCAAGAAGATTTCCAACTCTTGTGCCTGACCTGGGCAAGTTATTTAATCTCTCTTAGCCTCAGTACCTATCTTAAAGTTGGGGATGATAATAAAATACTTATCTCACAAGGTAAGATTGTATGAAATAATGTATGATATACATCCCTTTGCAAATCTTAGAAACCTATAAAAATGGAGGCTATTTATTAATAATAATTTAATAATTATTTTTGTTTCCTATTTGACCTATATTTTCTCAATTACATATGAACAAATTTGTTTAATATTCTTATCTTTTTTAAATTTTGAGTTCCAAATTCTTTTCATTCCTCACTTCCATCCTTTCTCCATACTTCACAAAACAAGCACTTTGATATAGATTAGACATGTAAGTACATTGTCATACAAAAGAGTATGGTTGTAAATGGACTCTGATGTGATGATATCAGAAGAAAAAGACATAAAAGGGTAGAAAAAGGTCTGACCTGGAAAAAGAGGAAAGGGGAGGTATAATGGAACAATTAGTTCACACCAAAAGGTTCAAAATATCTATTACAATGGAGGGATAAAAAGGGAGGAAGAGGTGCATAGTCTGAAGCTTGATCTCATCAGTTTTAGCACTGAGGTAATAATTTAATCATTTAGTTTTGCATAGAAATTTATCTAACCCTATGAAGAAATAGAAAGAGAAAGGAGAAAAAAAGGAAGGATCTGAATAGAAAAGAGGGCAGAAACATGATGAAGAAAAGGTAAGAGAAGGGGGAGGGTTATAGAAGATAAGGTAATGGTTGGGGTGGGTTAAAAAAAACACTACTAAGAGAAACAGGAAGGAGTAATAGGAGACAAGGTAATGAGTGGGTTGGATTAAAAAAAACATTATATAATGAAGTAATAAAAATATTTGGTGCATATAAAGCACCAAATGATAGAATACTTGAATTTCTAGAGAATATATTAAGCATTACAGGAAATTAAAGGAAGGAATAATCAAAAAAAAACTATATTAATAGTTTTTATTTTTTTTATTTTTAGGTGACCTCAATCTTTCCCTCTCAGAATTAGATAAATCTAACTACAAAATAAACAAAAAAGAAACTAGGGAGGTAAATAGAATCTTTGAAAACCTAGATATGAAAACCTTAGGGGAAAATTGAATAGAAACAGAAAGGAATACACCTTTTTTTCTTGGCAGTACATGGCACCTACACAAAAATTGACCATGTATTAAGGTATAAAAACCTAACAATCAAATGTAAAAATGCAGAAATAGTAAATGCTTCCTTTTTGGGCCATAAAACAATAAAAATTACCATTAAAAAGGGGGCAGGGAAAGCTAGACTAAAAGCCAATCAGAAATTGCATAATATAATTTTAAAAAGATCACAATTTTTAAAATCACAGAAACAATCCATAATTTCATGCAAGAAAATGACAATAATGAGACAACACACCAAAACCTATGGGATGCAGTCAAAGTAGTTCTTAGGGGAAATTTTAGATCTCTTAATAACTACATGAATAAAATAGAGAAAGAGAAGATCAATGAATTAGGCATGCAATTTAAAAAGCTAGAAAAAGAACAAACTTAAAACCTCCAATTAAATACAAATTAGAAATTCTCAGAAACACAAAAGAGAAATTAATAAAATTGAAACTAAAAAAGATAGAACTAATTAATAAAATTAAGAGTATGTTTTATGAAAAAAACCACAAAATATATAAATCTTTGGTTAATTTGATTAGAAAAATTAACAAAAAAATCAAGTCACCAGGATCAAATTTGAAAAAGGTGATCTTACCAGTAATGAAAAAACTTTATGGTAGGAAAACCAACAATCTAATGAAAATATATGAATATTTACAAATACATAAATTGCCCAGATTAACAGAAAAGGAATAAATTATTTAAATAATTCCATTTTAGAAAAAGAAATCAAATAAACCATTAATGAACTATCTAAGAAAAAATCTCCAAGGCCAGATGGATTCAGAAGTGAATTCTACCAAGCATTTAAAGAACAATTAATTCCAATACTATGTAAACTATGTGGAAAAATAAGTAAAGAAGGAGTCCTGATGAATTCCTTCTATGACACAAATATGGTACTTATTCGTAAATCAAAAATAGCCAAAACAGAGAAAGGAAACTACAGACAAATCTCCTTATTAGTTTTGATGCAAAAGTTTTAAATAAAACATAATAAAGGTATTATAGCAACTTTTCAGCAAGATAATACACTATGACCAAGAGGGGTTTTTATCAGAAACTCAGTGCTGGTTCAGTATCATTAAAACTATTACCAAAAGTGACTATATCATTAAGAAAACCAACTGAAATAATATGATGATTTTAAGAGATGTCAAAATAATTTTTGACAAAATGCAGTATCCATTCCTATTAAAAACACTATAGAGAATAGGGATAAAGGGAACTTTACTTGAAATAATAATCAGGATCTATTTAAAACAGCAAGCATTATTGTAATGGAGAGAAGCTGTACAGATTTCCAGTATGATCAGTGGTGAAACAAGAATGCCCATTACCTCCACTATTATTGAACAATGTAGTAGAAATTCTGCCTTTAAAAAAGAAATAAGAAAAAAATAAATAAAAATATTAGAATAAACAATAATGAAATAAAACTATCACTCTTTGCAGATGGCATGTTGATACAGAAATCATCCAAAAACCCACTGCAAAAAATTAACATCTTTAGCAAAGTTGCAGTATATAAAATAAACCCACACAAGTCATCAGAATTTCTATGTGTTACTGACAAAGCCCATCAGTAAGAGAAAGAAAGTGAAATTCCATTTAAAAAATCTGTGGACAAAATAAAATGTCTGGGTGTGTATTTGCCAAAGCAAACCCAAGAACTTTATCTACAAAAGTATAAAATATTTGAAAATATGAAAAACTTGATTCTTCTAAGTGGCTCAATAATCCAAAGCAATTCCAACAGACTTTGGACAGAAAATGCTATCTGCATCCAGAAAAATAACTATGGAGATTGAATGTAAATGAACTAACACTAAACCTCCTTTTATCAGTTTTTTTTTTCTCTCCAATGATTTTTCTTTTTTGTTCTGATTTTTCTCTCCCAACAAGATTTATAAAGTAATGTTCATTAAAATAAATTAATTTTAAAAATCTATATGACCTATCTTGTAATGTCAAATTTTAAAATATGGATTTCTGCACAATGAAGGCTAACCAACTTTTATCCACACACACACACACATACATATATTTACATACACATATATCATCTAAATTTTGGTGATCTGAGGAAAAGCTAAGATAATCTGTAATTGGGGGAAGAGGAAATGTAATATATGAAAATTTTCCTTGATCATAGGAAGTCCTATGATCTTATGTATAGAGTCCTAGACTTATGTATTTAGAGCTGAAAAAGTTTTAATAGGTAGTGGAGAAAATAGAATTAGGAAAGAAAGAAAGGGAGACACGACTAGAGAGAAGGGAGAAACAGAGTCACAGGGATATAAAGACAGTTAGAGAGCTACTCATGAACACTATGCTTCTTTAAACAAGGATAAAAATGCATTTTGATTTTAGATTTAATCTGGAAAGGGAAATCTCATTGATATTTCTTTGGTCTAACTGACCCAATAAATGTCTAGTCCTTCAAATTCACTAGATCTTTTTTAAATGAACTGCTTCATAGGCCCCACAAAGTTAATTTTAACCAAATTATAAGAAATTATATGTATCCCTCTATTACTTCCTGTACTTGATTTAATTGTTTACCTCTTTTTTAAAAAAAATCTAGATTTTTTTATAAAAGCTTTTTATTTGCAAAACATATGTATGGGTAATTTTTCAACATTGACCTTTGCAAAGCTTTCTGTTACAAATTTTCCCCTATGGCCTCCACCCCTCCCCTAGATGGCAAGAAGTCCACTACATGTTAATTATGTTAAAATACTTTACAAATCGAATATGTGTATACATATTTTTACAGATATCTTGCTGTGCAAGAAAAGTCGGATCTACAAGAAAAAAAATCTGAGAAGAGAAACATAATGCAAGTAAACATCAATAAAGAGCATGAAAATGTTGTGTTGTGGTCCACATTCATATCCCTTTCTCTGGGTGTATACGGCTTTCTTCATCACTGAACAATTGAAACTGGTTTGAAACATTTCATTGTTGAAGAGAGCCATGTCCATCAGAATTGATCATCATATAGTCTTGTTGTTGCCGTGTATAATTGATCTCCTAGTTCTGCTCATTTCACTCAGCATCAGTTCATGCAAGTCTCTCCAGGCCACTCTGAAATCATCCTGCTGGTCATTTATTACACAAAAATAATATTCCATGACATTCATATACCATAATTTATTCAGCCACTCTCCAATTGATGGGCATCCATTCAGTTTCCAGTTTCTAGCCACTACAAAAAAGGCTGCCACAAATATTTTACACATATGGTTTCCTTTCCCTCTTTTAAGATATCTTTGGGATATAAGCCCAATAGAAACACTGCTGGGTCAAAGGGTATGCACAGTTTAATAATTTTTTTAAAAATAGTTCCAAATTGCTCTCCAGAATGGTTGGATTTGTTCATAGTTCCTCCAATAATATATCAGTGTCCCCATTTTCCCACATCCCCTCCAACATTTGTCATTATCTTTTCCTGTCATTTTAGCCAATCTGACAGGTGTGTAGTGGTATCTCAGAGTTGTCTTAATTTGCATTTCTCTGATCAATAGTGATTTGGAGCACCTTTTCATATAACTAAAAATAGTTTCAATTTCTTCATCTGAAAATTGTCTGTTCATAACATTTGACCATTTATCGACTGGGGAGTGGCTTGAATTCTTATAAACTTGAGTCAATTCTCTATCTATTTTAGAAATGAGGCCTTTATCAGAACCCTTAAATGTAAAAATGATTTCCCAATTTATTGCTTCCCTCCTAATCTTATCTGCATTAGTTCTGTTTGCACAATTATTTTTTTTTTAATTTTTAACTTAATATAATCAAAATTATCTATCTGGTGTTCAGTTAAGTGTTCCAGTTCTTCTTTGGACAGAAATTCCTTCTTTGTCCACAGGTCTGAGAGGTAAACTATTCTATGTTCCTTTAATTTGCTTATAATATCACTTTTTATGTCTAAATCATGAACCCCTTTAGATCTTATCTTGGTATGTGGTGTTACGTGTGGGTCAATCCCTAATTTTTTCCATTCTAGTTTCCAATTTTCCCAGCAGTTTTTATCAAATGGTGAGTTCTTATCTCTAAAGCTGGGATCTTTGGGTTTGTCAAACACTAGATTGTTATAGGTATTGCCTATTTTGTCCTGTGATCCTATTCTATTCCACTGATGGACTATTCTATTTTTTAGCCAGTACCAAACAGTTTTGATGACCACTGCTTTATAATACAGCTTTAGATATGGCATAGCTAAGCCACCTTCTTCAGCATTTTTTCATTAATTCCCTTGAAATTCTTGACTTTTTGTTCTTGTAGATGAACTTTGCTACTATTTTTGTAGATCTGTAAAATAATTTCTTGGGAGTTTGATTGGTATAGCACTAAATAAGTAGATTAATTGAAGTAGTATTGTCATTTTATTATATTTGCTTGGCCTACACATGAGAACTTGATATTTTTTCCAGCTGATTAGGTCTGACTTTATTTGTGTGAAAAGTGTTATATAGTTTTGTTCATATAATTCCTAACTTTCCCTTGGCAGATAGATTCCCAAATATTTTATACTGTCAAGAGTTATTTTGAATGGAATTTCTTTTTGTATCTCTTGCTGCTGAACTTTCTTGGTAATATATAAAAATGCTGATGATTTTTGTGGATTTATTTTGTATCCTGCAACTTTGCTAAAGTTGTGAATTGTTTTTTTTTTGTAGTTTTTTAGTCGAGTCTCTAGGGTTCTCTAAGAATACCATCATATCATCTGCAAAGAGTGATGATTTGGTTTCCTCATTACCTTCTCTAATTCCTTTAATCACTTTTTCATCTCTTACTGCCAAAGCTAACGTTTCTAATACCATATTGAATAGTAATGGTGACAGTGGATAGACTTGTTTCACTCCTGATTTTATTGGGAATGGTTCTAGTTTGTCCCCATTCCATATGATGTTTGGTAATGGTTTTAAATAAATGCTACTAATCATTTTATGGAAAAGTCCATTTATTCCTATATTCTCTAGTGTTTTTAATAGGAATGGTTGTTGGATTTTGTGAAATGCTTTTTCTGCTTTTATTGATATAATCATATGATTTTTGTTAGTTTGATTATATATATATGTATATATATATATATATATATAGTTGATTATGCTGATAGTTTGCCTAATATTGAACCTGCCCTGCATTCCTGGTATACATTCTACTTGGTCATCCTGGGGATGACTTCTTGTAATCATATTGATAATATTTTATTTATGATTTTTGCATCAATATTCATTAGAGAAAATGGTGTATAGTTTTCTTTCTCTGTTTTCACCCTACCTAGCTATCAGCACTATATCTGTATCATAAAAGGAATTTGGTAGTACATCTTCTTTCCCTATTTTTTCAAATAGTTTATCTAGTATTGGAATTAATTGTTCTTTGAATGTTTGGTAGAATTCACATATAAATCCATCTGGCCCTGGGGATTTTTTCTTAGGGAGTTGATGGATAGCTTGTTTGAATGCTGGGCATTTGGGTCCAGGTCCAGTCTGACATTCTCAGTGGTTTATAATCTACCTTTTATAAAAGGCAGATCTGCCAAAGCACCTGCTTGCAACCAAAACACATTAGCCTAAGAAGTTCACAGAAACTTCCCAGGTGCTTAGAAACTGCCAAACTCTGAATCCCAGCTGGCTTCCTCTCCTGGTCTCCCAGTTCTGCTATCTGGGCTTGGCAGCCTGTTCCTCTGCCTGACTGAAACATACCTGTTCTGACATTCTTCCAAAGTAACTTCTGGGAATGTGTTGTACTCCAAGTATTTGAGGGTGCTTTGACTCCAAAACCAGTTCAGAGGCTTAATCTTCTGTTGGTTTGAGAAAAAGGTCAGATGAGGTCACAGAGAATCATGTGTGCACTCCGTCATCTTGGCTCTGCCTCTGCAGTAGACTTTCTAAAATGACATTGAACCATAAATGATTAATACTTTGGTATGAACACTCAATCTCCTGTGAATCTAAAGAATAGTAACTAATTCTACCATTATAAAATTCTTTCCTAGTTTTTTTTTTCTTCTTTCAATCCATCTGCATGTTTTCATCATTATTACCTATACCATTAGCATGTATATTACCAAAGAAGAATGTCATGAGTTGTTGTCTCCTAAACAGTCATGTTTTCTATCTTCCCTCTCATATTTATTCATTCAATTTCAGATCTTTATATTTATCAGTAATATCTCTATAACTCTGATTTGTTATTGCCAAATTTCTGAAGGGCTTCTCCCATGATGGTAATATGATTATAAAATACTAGATCATAACAATATAACTTATCATTCATAATTGCCACCTATGTACACATATCAAAAACAAACAAAAATTACCTTACAAACTTCTCTTTTTTGTGTTGTGAATAATATTGTTCTACCAGTCACTTAGTGATGTCAGAGTAATCTTTGATACTTCCTACTCCCTTGCTCTTGTGCTAGAGGTCTTATTGATTCCAACTACATAAAATGTCTTGGATGAATTCTCTTCTCTTCACACATGCAACCAAAAAATAGTTTAACTCACTTTTTCCTTTGGTATTATAATAGCCAGCTTATTTCCTGATTCCTTGCTCACATTTCTCCAATAAATCTTCCATGAAGCTGTCACAGTAATCATCTTAAAGTCATGTCACTTCCATATTAAAAAAATTTCAGTGACTTCTATTGTCTCTAGAAGACAACACAAATTCCTTATCTTGGTATTTAAAGTCTATTATGATTTCTCATCACCTTTGCCTCTTATGCTCCTCTCACACATTCTACAAGTGAGCAACCATTTCTTCCTGAAGTGCAATGTGCTTTTTTTTTTGTATTTGTGTCTTTGCATAAATTTGAGCAAAATATACTCTTGTAAACTTTTCATAATCCTTTTATTTCTTCATTTCAGTGCAGGTGTCATCTATATTCAACTCCTTTTCCATGATCCCAGTTATTAGTGTTCTTGGTTTCCTATTCTCAAATTCCCTTATATAGACTTAATGCTATCAATGATCTATTTCTCTAATAAAAGATGTTTTTCTTGAGTTTTCTGACAGGAATTGCCTCATTGCTTCTATATGACTGTTAGTGTTTTGCACAATCTTTGATTGGACTCAATTATTGTTATTGAATTATTTTACAAATGGCATAGTCTAAAAATTTACTAATTACATAGACTATCAATTAACATCAAGTCAACAAGTAATTACTAAGTACTTAATATATGCCAGAGACTGCACAAAACAATGTGTTTGTATTCCAATGAGGGAAGACAAAACTTAAAAGGAAGCTGAAAACATATGTGCACTTTTGGGAAAAGAGTATTCTTGTTGTGACATGATGGAGAAAGACATTCAGAGTCCAGCTTAATCAACCAGTTTAAAAAGATTCATTATTTTATTAAAGGATCTAATTTTATTTTCTATTACAGTTTAGCATCCATGGCAAACTCATAAGAAATGGCATAATTATAATCCTTACTTGCTAGAATATGATTTTAAAATCAAATGGCATACAGCTAACAGACCAAAATTTCAATAATCCTCCTCCAAAGATTAAATTGCTGTATCCATCTCTAATGTAGTATTTGTCCACTGAGTAGCACCTCCCAAACCTGGAATGCACATGAGCAGCTTTGCAAAAATTACTTTGAAAAATCTGAAAAGAGACTAGAATCTTTGTCTGGACAATCTCATTCATAATAATTCTGCCAATATTTAGTTTTGTTCATGCCAGATAATCACAGGCCACATTGGACTTTAGAAATTTTATTTATTGCCAAAATCAAAAAGGTACAAGAAGAGGATTCAATTCTTTCAAAATTAGTAAATAATAATACAATAAATTTGAAAGTCTTTTCTATGACACATTTATTCTAAAGTATATTTTAAATTATTACTTTAAGAATAAATTAAACTCAATGAATTCATCCTTTCGTAAGTACTTTTTCTTTTCTTCTTTTCTTTTTTCTGAGGCAATTGGGGTTAAGTGACTTACCCAGGGTCACACAGATAGGAAGTGTCTGAGACCAGATTTGAACTCAGGTCCTCCTGACTTCAAGGCTGGTGCTCTAACCACTGCACCACTTAGCTGCCCCTCTTTAGTACTTTTTTAACCCCTAACCTAAATGATTACATTGCTTAATGCAGGCAGATATAGCCACATAAAAAATTGAACTGAAGAAATATCTGCAGCAAAGATATATCTATAATGAACATAGAAATGATTTTGAACTTATTTGGAGGTGTGCTCATAATTATCTCTTGTATTTTAAAAATATTAATGCTGTTTAATCAAATACCATCTTGAAATTCATTGACAGTAGTGGATTTCCTGCCATGTAGGGGAGGGGTGGAGACTAGGGGGGAAAATTTGTAATGGATAATAGAAAGCTTTATAAGGCTCAGTGTTGAACATATGTTTTGCAAATAAAAAGCTTTAATAAAGAAAAAAAAAGAAATTCTTGACAAAAGCTTATTCAATAAGAATTTATTTATGAAACACAAGAATTCTATGTTGAAGTTCTCCATAATAGTGAAAAGCAATTTTCCTGGCCTCTTTTTTTTGCTGCTTTATGCTTGTTACTTGATCATATAGCAAAAGATTATTACAGTTATGAAGATTTAAATGGCTCAATGGCAGTAGAAAAACAGTGCTCCATATATACATAGACCATAGGATATTGCTAATATAAATTTGTGAATAAGAAGTTATATAGAAATTATGTTCCAGGAAGTGTATCACTAGAAAAATAAATAAATATATTAGGTTGCAAGTACAATGATAACAAATGAACATCCTGAACACCATATTAATGGGTACAGAATGAAAAAAAAATACTGGGAGAAAGGCCATCAGTATGTCAAGTATATGGATGATTTAAAAAGAAGATAAATGAGTGCTTTATTATAATATTCATGTAAATGATTCCATGAGAGTATGGTATTGTTTGATACATGAACATCATGATGTCTTAATGTCTTGAGATGTGAATCACATGATGTATCTATGATTTCATAGAAAAGAATTTACAGTATGAAAGTTCCCTCCACCAATTGCAGCTCCTGACACCTAATTCTAAGATTTATTAATGAAGTTTTAGGAGTTGCTTTAGTCACATACAGTTGATGACTTGCCGAGCATTAAAACTGAAATAAAATATATATCTATGGCTATGTCTCTATACCAATAGTATTATAGTTATATCATACTTATTTTTAGCTATTGATGAAAATTAGCATTGTGCTTTGTTATTTAATAACCAACATTGCTCTGTATTCCATTCTTTTCCTTGTTTTTGTCACACTCCACTTCTAAATGGCAGACAATTTCTGATGAGCAGGTTCTAGTAATGTTATCACTTCTTTGAGAACAATTTACTCATCTCCTCATTAAAATGTCTGCCAATTAGGGCTTACTTTGCCTTTGTCACGGAAATTCTAAATGATGTATTCTCAAGTCAATCAGAAGGAAAATACAGCTAGTTACAAAAGTCTTTGACTTTTACTCTGTGTTTCTTTGGCATAAATGAAGGAAAGCCAATAACCTCTTTATTTAAAGATTATTATTAAAGATTATTAATTATTAATATTAATTGTATATATAATATAATTAATTAATATTAATAACTATTAAGAAACTATTTTTTCAACAGAGAATTACTTCAGTTTTACTTCTTGGTTAAATTTCATTCATAACACTTTTTAGATGAAAAATAAATGTCTGGAAAAGTAGATGACCATCCATATATGCATATACAGATATATGTAGGTAAAAGGTGAGAGTAGAACTGTATATAGAGAACTCCAAGGAGAAGAAAATATCCTTCAAAATGGAGATTGGCAATGTCTCTGGAATTTGCAGTCTTAGGAAGTGGCCTACAACACTAAAAACTTAAGTGACTTAAAAGGAGTTTCATGGCCAGTATATGTCAATTAGAGGCAGGAGCTGAAACCAGATCTTTCTGTCTCTCTCTCTCTCTCTCTGTCTCTTTATTTCTGTCTCTGAATCTCTCTCTGTCTCTGAGTACTAAGTACATGATGCTCACCCACTCTCTCTCTCTTAATATATATGTGTGTTTGTGTATGTATGTATATATATATATATATATATATCTTCTGTATGTATGTATACATATATAAACAGAGAGAGAAAGCTAGAGAGGAGAGAGCATCATGCACTTATACATAGTATACATACTTATATATGTAATATGCATGCATATTTGTACAAATTTGAGTAATATTTATATGAACCTTTCAAAATAGTGGATATGTGGTGATGGTGAAACACATTGATTTATATGAGAACAAGACTTGGGCTCACACAAAGGAAGTACACCATACAAAAGTTGAAACTTTATTAACATTCATGTAAATGATTCCTTGAGAGTATGGTATTCTTTGATACATGAAGATGATCTTATCGACCCTTTATTGGTCAGTCTTGGGGGTTGAGTTTTTTTTACACAACAGTAATAAATGTCTATACATCTGTGTATCTTTTCTTGCACAGTGTCATTTAAAATCCATTTCCAGCTGACTTCAGATAGTGAGACTATAAGGGCAAATTCTAAGAAAACAAACAAACAATACAATACAATGCCGCTAAAAAAACAACTCTGAAGTATGTCTTTACCTTTTAAGCTATCTTCCTTTCCTCTGTTCTGAATTTTGATAGCTGTCCCTTAGGTATTTAACATTTTTGTGGTCTCTCTCAACCATTTCTAAAATATCAACCAAATGTGTAAATGACTGAGTAGGATTAATTTTGAAGGGAATTTTCATTTAAAAGATTGGAACAATTTAAATGAATGAAATGAAGTTCAAATTACCATATTCCAAGTATACTAGTCCAAACTAGTGCTTTGGAGGGCAAAAGGGACCTTTTTGGAACCATACACATGAGATTTACATGTCCTTACTTATTTGTAATCTCTTCTCATGGATTATTTTGATGCAAAATGACTCAGTATCTATCTTATTATTTTTGTTTTTGCAGAATGATCAAGTGAGCTGCATACACAAGCAATAATGATCATAGCTCTCTGGTTGCAATTATGTACCTAATGCTCTGTTGTTTATGATACTTTTTAATATCTGGGATGTTTTACTTGTGTTTTTTACTATGTGGAAATGTCTCAAACATAAAGTTGGAAGTTATCCAACATAAAAGTAAGATTTAATTGAATTCAATGACAAAGTAAAGAAGAGAAAGTCAGCTGTAATTTTGCATTTAGACTACAATACTTAATTTCTATTTCAAACCTTTGAAGGTGAGATGAGTAAAGAAAAGCTTGCCAAAGGGGGGGGGGAAGCTTTGGCTTCAGTTTTCAACTTTAGCAAGCAACAGAGGTATTTATTCCAACAAGACAAAAGGTCATACTCTCTTGCAAATAAACAGGTTGATATCACATTTGTCATTATTAAAATATGTATCTGAAAATTTTCTGCAGGAAACATACAGACTTAATTAATAAAACCCTTAGGGAATGGTATGGTTCAGTGATTGTCAAAGGTTCAATTTGAATTCAAATTAAAGACAAGGAAAAGTCATGAGATTTTAGCTGCTATACTATAAGTACAAACTGCTACAGTAAAAGAAAAAAAATGCACAAGAAGATACAATTCTGGTTCAAAAGAATTCACCTTGCTATACACTTTCATTGGATTAGTGTGAAACTTTTATTGATAAACTGAAAGATTACTTTGCCAAGCTGCTCTGGGCTTTATTTTCTTTAATGTTCTCCAAACCTTTTAAATTATAAATCTGATCAGTCATACATTAATATTGCACAGAGAAATTGCATAACATGACATATACACTGTTGAGGAAAAATTGGAAAAAGCAGGAATTTAAAAAAAAAATTCCAATAAAGAGGCAGTTTTCACAGGCAAGCTTCAAAATGTCATTAATTTAGCTGATTGGGAGTGAGTAGAAATGGGATTTATTTACATTGACTACAGCAAAAAAAAATAAATTTTAGTACAAAGAACAATTTTTGGCCACTGCTATATATATATACATGTGATGAGGTCTTCAATGATAGGTATTGTTAGCACAGGAATTGATAAAAATAAACCCTGAAGCAAGCAGGGAGAGAGCACTGAAAGGAATCATTTTAGCTCTGTGGTTTCACCCTCTGACAGTCTCAAGTAGCTTTATCTTGCCATATCCTGTCAGAAATCCAAGTCATGACCCTGAGGTTAAATTTTCCCTAAAAAAATTATTTATGGGCTATCCTATAGCTGCTGTCTTCTTTTGGGTCAGTCTGCATGGTACTTTGCCTTGTGATGTCTTTCCTCTTCCCGTTCCTCCATGCCACATTGTAGGTATCTCTTCTAACTCTTCTGTGCTTTTCAATCCCACTTCTCATTACAGCTAACTAAATGCACTCTTTTATGATGCAAAGTACCATGCCAGCTAAGAGCCTGCCCTAAACTCCTGGAGTGGTCCCTTTCCATTGAGTAATTATGATTCCCACTGAGGAACTTGTCTTTCATATGGTCTCCATTTCTCTTTCATTGTTATCATTCCTGGTGTTTATTGTATGCCTTCATTTTGTCTGTAACCTCTTCCCTAAAGAAATCTAACTTTTGACAAAGAGAATGACTATTGTGAATTCTTCACATGACCAAAGTCCAACTTTTGGTGCCTACTATCATCTGGTGTCTACATCACCCACAACATTTTGGTGCCAAACCCTGAATCACATAGATTCACAAGATGAGTATGGACAATCTAGCTAAATAGGTATCCAGGCCTTTAAAATACTATTTATTTGTTTCCTTAACTCTCTGTTACCAAAAAAAGAAACCTATGAGTTATATCAGATTTTACAAGAACTTTCAGATCAAACAAAAAAGGTCAGATTTTAAACATCAATTCTCTTAGGTATAATAATTATTAAGTTCAAGTTATAAGAACCTTCTTTCTTTATTTTGGTGGACAGATTATCCAAAATAGGGTCTGTGACCCCCATATCCCAAATATCCCTTTCTTTCTGATTCTTCTCTTTGAAGTTGTGTGTTTTTTTTTTTAAAAATCATCTAATTTTTTTAGAACTAGAGAGGAGAAAAAATTTTGGAAACCATGATAACTGGATTAGTTTAGTCTACAATTTCTGATATGCGTAATGTGTAACTCCAAACAAACATAAGCTCATATATTTAGAGTTAGAAAGGAAACTACAAGCCATTCAATGCATTTTGTAGGTAAGGAAAATGAGGTTCAGAGAACTCATGTTATCTACCCAAGATCATGAAAGTAGTGACAGAGGTTGGATATAAAGATGAAAGTTTAAATTTAAACTCACTTAACATATTAATAATTCCAGGTCACTTTGAAGACTATCAGTCCCAGATGAGTTGCTGATTTGCATATTGGGAGAGTTTTCTATATGGATAAAATAATATTATTGATATTAATATCCCTATCAATCCCACCTGGTACCTGCCTCTCAGCCATATACAAGCACATATGCTGTTCTGAGAATTCATACTTTTCAAAAAAGTAGGAAGAGTGGTACTTATTCTGATAAAATTATACATATATTATGATTAGAGGAAAGTTTCAAAACAGAGAAGTTTAAAATGAACCATCAAAATTTTTAGGGCCTATAATGACAAAAAATTAAAACAGATGTAATTATTTAATTGTTAAAGGACTGATCTCACTCATATCTTAGAACAAATATAAAATTAATACAAATAATCAGTCCATCTGTAAATGTTTTTTCATGCCTACTCTATGCCAGAACTATCAAGACCAAAAAGAAAAAAACAGAAGTTTGTTTTCAAGGAACTTTAATTCTCTCAAGGAGTCAAAATATATGCATGTGTGTCTAAAACAGAATATATACAAAGCTCAGCTAACTCACCTCCCTACAAAAGAAAAAGGAAGAAGTAGTAAACCATAGCACAATAAAGAAAATTTGGGATTGCCAACAACAAAAACTTGAACTAAATCATTTTATAATCTATTTGGATCAATGCAAATATTAAAATGAATTCAGCACTTGTGGACAAATGAAGTAAGAGATCTAAGATAAACCAGCCTGTGGTCCCTCAACACCACTGTCATATGATCTCTGCAACGTCCATTGGTTTTGGTCTATTTTTTAGATGCTTTATGTTGGCAACACTGATTTTATCAATGCCCTAATGATCAGAGCTCTTCTTAGTTTTCATTCATATTTTGTTAAACTAAGAGTATTTGCAATGGCAGAGAGAAGTAAAACATATTATTTAATTTATTCTTATGATATGATATAAAGTAGTAAAGTTCTGAGCCAAGAAGCTCAAACAAAACTCAAGAAACTTAGCTTGAACTAACATCCTTGTTTTCCTTAAAAAGCTAAAAAAGTTTTTAAAACTTAAATTCCTAGATTCTTTTAGAGGTTTTTGGTTTAAAACCTTAACATTCATTCAGTTTAACTTTCTGTATTTAATTGCCTTTTCTTTTTCTTCTTTTTTTTTAAATGTGTTTTCTGAAATCTAATATAAAACACATTTTATAAGAAACAGACTGCTTCACAAGGCAGCTTGGCCAAATGGTCTGAAAAGAAGACTATATGAACTTGATCTTGTTTCCTCTGTATCCTTTGAGAATCCCTTAACCTCTCAGTTTCCTCATCTCCAAAAAGGTTGGAAAAAAGAACTCATTGATATTCCAGGAAACCTGATAATCAACCAATGAAATAAAGTATTTAGAAAATTATTAAACTACTTAATAAATTCATTATAAAATTTTATTCAAGGCAATTTATTTGTGATCATTAGTTACATAACTCTTAAAGTATGCAAAGTGCTTTACATTTATTGTCTCTGATTTTTTAAAATTTTATTTGATATTCTCCTGAGTACACAATCCCAAAAGGTATATGTCCAATTAAAGCACATTAGCTTTTCTAATGTAAGTTCTGATATTTAATTGCATTCTTTAAATAAGGTAATTAATGAATAAAATACTGGGTCTTAAGATTAAATTATATTTTTAATGTTTATGTGTATAATGCACCCATATATTCATTTATTAAAGCTTAGGAAATTAAACTGTCCTACCAATAATTTTTCTACCATTAATATACAGTCTAACTTCTGTGGATTTCAGATAGTTTTATCATGTCTATTCCATATATTTCATTATTAAAAACTACAATAAAAGGTAACAAGATATATAATTATAAAAAAGTAAATAAATATTTACAAGTGAATAAAGTAATGCTTAGTGAAATTGGCTGGCCCAATATTATATAATTAGTAATTGGAGTAGTTGATATTAGGACATAGTTTTTTTTCTTGTACCTACTTAAGTTTGTTTTTTTCCTTATGCTAGATTAATGAATTGTATCCTTTATTATTACTAAAAAGACTTTTTTGCTTTAAGAAATTTCATCTTGATTAAAGTTTGTTAATTAAGTGAATTTCATTTGAATTTCATGTGTATGTTTTAGTTTTCTAATCATTTTAGTTATCTCAATGAGAAAAAAATTCAAATGATGAAATATATCTTCAAAGCAAAAATTCTTGAAGAAATAAATATTTAGGTTGTAGAATAAGAGATTAGAAATTATGTTAATTATTCTTTCCTGCTATGCACATGCCAGTATTTATTTTTTGTAGAGAAATGGAATTACAGATCCTCAAAAAATTTAAAAAAAATCTCAGAAACCACGGGTTCTAAAATGTAGCTGAGCTCAAATGGATCATTTCTCATTCTCTTTCCTGTCTGCTATAGGATGAGTTAGAACTGCTGTGACCCTCTTCATGGGGGATGGAAAGAAACTCCCTTTCTTATCCTCCCAGCCAACCACCACTTCTTGAAAACATGAAATCTATTTCTTTAGTGTTTATTTGTTTCTAATCTTAGAATATGTAAAGACATACTAGAGTAGGATTTCACCTTTCAAGCCAATCTGAAACTACTCTTCCCAGGTATTTAGGTATGAGAATGTAACCTTGGCTTAAGAAGGTTTTATAACTTTTATTACTGTATCTTTTCATTAATTAACTCATGATAATTTCTTGGTTTATATGATTGATAGAACACACCAAAATAGATGATAGATGTGATGGTATTAGAAGGTTCAACCTCTTAAAATCATTCAAAAGTGAATAGTTCATCATTTGCTTGTATCTTAATTCTGGAATCCATAAAGTGTTGGGAGATTGAATCTACACCAGAGGTTATATATAAACACTTACAAAAGTGACCAGATATTTAATTTCCCTGGTTAAAGAGAATTCTCCTGGAGAACCTACCTCTACCATCACCTCTACAATTTAGGGATTTACCTACAATTCTTAAAGGCTAAGTTACTTGCTGAAGGACACCTAATCAAATATGTGCTAGTGACAGCACTTGAAATTTAGCTTTGTGGCTGACTTTCTAACCAATAAACCAGTTTGCCTCTATGAAAAATTAAAAAAAAAAGATCATTTTGTGGGGAAAGGACATTTTGGAGTTCAGGCTTTATGGGAAGCTTATTGATAACTGGTCATCAAGAATGTCTTCATATAGAAGATGGTATTTGAAATTAATTTTAAAGAAAACAAGGAGATGCAGACATAAAGATGGTACACAGTCAGAGAGAGCAGAAAAGAGTATTGTATATGAGGAATAGCAGACTAATTTTTAACAACACTGGGGTCAGGATATGAAAGACTAAAAACAAAATAGAATTTCTATCTATTTATGAAAATAAAAACAACAAAGAGCTAATATAATTAATTGAATGGAGGAATGACATGGCTAAAACTGTGCTTCAGAAAAATAATTTTAGCAGTTGTGGGGAAAGTAAATTCCAACATAAGACTAAAGAGAAGCATAAAAAGGTAAACATGAAAGAGTAATCATAAGGGAATCAATAAAGCCAAACAGTATACTTTCCTATATGAGATGATGCAATTAATTCAGCAGAACTTTATTGTTACTTGGGCAGTTAAAAGATATTTACATAGATAGTTGACATGGGTGTGAGCTGATTGTATTGCAATAATCTAAAAACAATAAAAGAATAGGAAAGAATTATACACTGGGAGAAGAGGGAAAGGAGAGATGGGGGGAATTAGCGCACATAAGAGAAAACACATAGCAAGAAAGATGTTATTGATCAAAAAATACCACTCATAGTTTTATATCCCAAATATATCTACTAAAAAGAAAAAAAAAATGTAAGGGTACAAAAACTTTTATAGCAGCTGTTTGTATAGTGACAAGTAATTGGAAATTGAAGGTATGCCTATTAAGTACAGAATGGCTGAACAACTTGCCATATATGATTATGATGAAATACAATTTTGCTCTAAGAAATGTTAAGATAGATGACTTCAGGGGGGAAAAAAACATAAAAAGACCTATATGAATTGGTGCAGGGTCAAGTAACTAGAATGATATCATTATATACCCTAAGGGCAATATTACACTGTGAATCATTTAATTAACCCAATTAAAAAAGATAACTCATATATTCACTGCATACTCTCTACCCCGCCTCTCTCTTTCTCTCTCTGTAATTTACTTTTTTGTTGTTCTTGTTTTAAGAAAATGGCTAATGTGGAAACACTATTTACATAAATTCACAAGTAGAGTTAATATCATAATACTTCTTTTTTCATTGGGTGGAGGAGGGATTGAAAGGATGGAGATCATAAAGAACTTAATTTTTCCAAAGAATGTTAAACTATATAATAAATTCATAAAAATTGGAAAGGAAAAAACAAAAAGGAAAAAAGAAGACACCCAATAGACTATTAAGGCACACTCAACTTTTTCATGAAAAACTCATTTTCAAAATAACTATTTAATGTGAAATCCCCTAAAGTTTTATGTAGATTCTAAGTATAGCTTAGAGTTGCAGGCATCCTGTAGTAGCTATGTCTGTGCTCATAATCTTTGTCTGTGGTTCCTGTTACTAGAAATTAGGGTGAAGAAAGAAAGCATTCTCCTTTCTCTTTCTCCTTTCATTCTCTTTACTTGTCCCTCTTCCTCACTACATACAATGTTTATGCATTCCTAGCATAGCCTCACAGGCCCAGACAAATCTATGGATATCATCTCTCTGGCACAAATTAAGAATAAAAATACCTTCAAGGTTTTTCTTTGTTTCTCCTGCTCTACTGTTTCAACTTTGTCCTAGCAGGACCTCTTTTTTTTTTTTTTTACATTATTTATTTTTTCTTTTTTTCAGCTACCAAATGCAACCATTAATATATGTTATTTTAGATAGGAAAAATATTGGTTATCAAAAATATTATTGGTTGTTAGGGAGAAAATGAGCATTTTCTAGGCTTATTAAAAGTGATATGCTATTCTGAATGCCACAAGTTCAAATACAGAGTCACTCCCAATTAAATGCAAAATGGCTGAATCAGTAAACGCTTCCTTTTCAGAAAAAATTAAAAACACCCAATTAGAAACAAAATTTGAAATTTGAAAACTCTAAGGAGAGAAGAATAAAATAGAGACTAAAAAACCCAATTAAGGTAATAAACAAAACTAAGAATGAGTTTTATGAAAAAAATAACAAAATGAACCTTTTATTAATTAGATCAGAAAAAGGAAAGAAATAAGCCAAATCAAAAACAGCAAAAATGAAAGGGGAAAACTTAACAGCAATGAAAAAGAAATTAAAGCAATAATTAGGAAGTATTTTGCCCAACTTTATGGCAGCAATTCTGAGAATCTAAAAGAAATGATTAATATTTTTTTAAAAAATATGTTACCTGGGGGGCGGAGCCAAGATGGCAAACTGCAGACAGCTTTCTCTGTGAACTCCCGGGACCCAGACCCTCAAACCCAGACAAAGTAAGCCTTCCAACTGGTTTCTAAGTGAGAGCAACTCCAAGCATTTGGACTACAACGCAATTCTATCAAAGATCTACCTTGAAAGAACTCCGGAGAAGGTTAGCCTCAGGGGAAATCTGCCACTGGTTGCAATCAGACTCTAGCCGGGGCAGAAGTCAGGGCTGCGATAGAGGGGCGGATTTTGGGCACCCAGGAAGCCCCTGGGAGACGCCTGGGCCACTTTGCTCTGCTTGCAGGCAGGCGCTTTGGCAGATCTGCCTTTGGAAAAGGGTGGATCGAGACCAGCTGAAAACGTGGTCCTAGTGCGAATCTAGCCCGACCAGCCTCAGACCAGAAGTCAACTCAGCAAACTGCCCCAGGGCAAATACAAATCGTTGCAGTTTTCTCTGGTT